>JAQFXP010000170.1:0-40904 GCA_034693685.1 Belba bartosi | reverse complement strand
AGAATATCTTTAATGTTTTAAATAATCAATATTAAATGTACTTTATTAATTTAAAATTTTAAATTGCAAAAAGTCAGATAATTAAATATTAATGGCGGATTTGCATTGCGTTAGAATGAGTTGCGCCAGAGTGCTAAGATTTCTACTACCTCGATTTTGATCACACATTTCTGAAACTGACTGTATATAGAGTGAGAGATAGAGTAAAATATTTTCTCATTTCATCAACTTTTTTCTGTAGCTAAACACAAACTTTTATTGAGTTCAAACAGTTAGCACAAGTAGTTCGCAATCCATACAAAGGTCTCATCGTTTGACACATCAATAAATTTAATATTATATTAAGGAATTCCAAACGAATGGTAAAGTGTTGTCAGTATTTTCGGGCACTAGGAGTGAAAGAATTTGCTTTTTTTTCTCCAATGACTAGAATTACTGGAACTGTTTACTCGGATCGAGAGATGACCTGATTTTTTAGGGCCCACTCTGTCTATACTCCGCTCTTCTGTTTCTCAATGGCTTTTCAAAGCATTGGCTCAAACGATGACTTCTTGTGCACTAAAATGATTTGGTTTTTGCTTCGAAAGATTGATCGCTTGTCGCTCCTGATTATGGACACGACTGCTGGAAATGAATAGCATTGCCAATCAACTAAACTATAATTTTTTCCATTGGCTTACATCTGTGTGGCTTAGACTAGAATTTATTGCTACAAAACAAGAATTGCAAGAATTGAGAGGAAAAATCCGAACGAAAATTACATTTACATACATATACAGTATATTCGGAATATATTCTACGTATCTAATCAAGTGTTTGAATAGACGTTTGAAGACATATTCTGAATGCTTACGAAATGCAAATACTATTCACCGATAAGTCGTATTTAATGTGTTTGCGATTAGTTGTAAATATACTGTAATTTGGACTTTCTCAATTTGACTGAATTATAGCTTATTTTGAGTTAAATATTTCGGTTATTTTTCTTAATTTATTGATTTTATATTTGCAAATATATTATAAGTTATAATTTATAACTCAACATTTTAACATGCCTATATCAGAAATAATTTGTTTTCACGTACGTACCAGCCATTGACTTGCGGGTATATCGGGGAAAAAATTTGTTGTATTATTAGTTGAATTATTGATCTATAATCTGATGTATCGGTTCCGCCACTACTTTTATTTTATAAGAGTTTGTGTGTATGTAATCAATAAATAGTATTATAAAATAGTTATTCAAGTGTTGCATTCAATACCAAATCTATACTATCTGTCAATTCGGTCCATAAGTAAGTGAATGTTGCGATTCATCTCAAACTAATGATATTAGAAGTCGTGACGACAGCTCTTCTCTCAATATATTTCGGTATTGAAGCCGAGAAAAGAGGAGAAAATAAATGAGAAATAAAAATAAAAAATGAGCTTAAAAAGTATGAAGTGTTAAATCACCAAGATGAGTTTTTGAACTGAATTGGCAGTTAAGTAAAGTTAAGCTAAAAAAAGAAAAGTTTATTTTTAATGACGAATCGATTCGCGAACTAATAAATAGACATATTTTATGTGACTTTTCTTCTATTTTCTGGATTTATTTTTCAGCCAATAATTGAATCAATTTTTTATCATTTTTGTTGTTATATATATTTGCAAACTTTGAACTATAATTTTTTGCCGCAATCAGTGTTTTGTTACTAATAAATTATTAGTAATAATACACAGAAAATGCCTCTAAATTACTAGCATGTACATGTTGTGTACAAATTTTACAATTTATAGCTTGTTAATATTTTTAAAAATTAATTAATTAAGATAATTAAAAATCTGAATAAATTAGTATTTTGTTATTTTTTGCTGCTTTTGCAAATTATAATTTAAAAAATAAAACATTTATATTTAATATAATATTTTACAGAGCATAAAAATTTTAAAATTTAACTTGTTTTAAACTCTAGTCTATATTGTACTTAAGCTCGATTTTGAGCTTGTAATTTAAAAAATAATTAATTAAATTTAATTTTATAAAGCATGTGTAAAAATAAGTTTTTATATACTTTTACGAAATAACATAAACTAATTGTTAAACTAAAAAAAATTAAGTTTAAAATTAGAAATTAAAAAAATCCGGCAATCCAAGTGGGGAGATCAGGAGGTGGGGGAGTGTTTGAAAAATATAAAGTAAATCAGGGAGTTTAATTTAATAATTAACTTAAAAATAATAACTTTATTTAAATCACGTAAAATAATAACTTTATTTGACACGATTTTATCACATTAAATTAAATTTTGTTTAGCAAATTTAGTTTTTTAAATTTATTCATTAATATTAGAATAAAAAACAAAAGTTAAATATATTTTATAAATAATTTATTTTGTTTTAAAAATTTTAATTAAGTTTAAAATAAATATATTTTTCAAATATTAAAATTCAATAGTTTATAACCAGAGAGTTTGGTTTTCGATCCATATCCTCCCAATTAAATCTCTGATACAATCTTAACTTAAATCAAATCAAAGTATTAAAACTCTAACTTAAAAATTATTAACTTTATCATGCAATCTTTAAACTTAGAATAAGCATAAATTATATTGTGTTAAAAATGAAATATGAATTAATTTGAGTCAAAATAATATTTAAAAAATTTATTTTTACTTTTGAACCGAAAACCAAACTACAAACTTAAGAAATAACATTTACTAATCACATGAATTTATTTCTCATTTACACTTATTATGTTATCTTTCATATGTTAATTCAAAGCATATATTTATTCCGTGTACTCAAAATGGCCAAAATCCTATTCGCCAAAAAATAAATGCATTTCGCCAAAAATATTTTTAAGTTAATTCATACATACTTTATATTTTGAAATAAAATTCTTTTGATAAGATTACAGTCAAAGAACTTATTAGAAAACTTCCAGTTTAACTTGTTAATTAAAAAAATTGATTAATATTTTTAAATTATTAAATAATATATACACTATATCAATAAGTATTTGAATAAACAATATTTTAAATTTTAATAAATTATTGAATATAAACTTGTGATTGCTATTTCTAAGTTATTGAAGTTATTAAATAAAATAATAGTTTTAATATAAATACTTAAAAGATTATCAAGAAGGTACTGAAATACAACCCAATTCTGCCCAGGCCTACTAATTATAATTGATTATAATTGAATATTTTAGTTAAAAACTTTTTACTATTTATTTTTATTAAATTTAAGTATTAATATATGTTTATAAATTACGCTGTTAAAAATTGTTTGGCCAAATGCATTAATATCAACTTTTGGCGAATAGGATTTGGAGATTTGCATTTTGGCGAAAGAATTTTACCCATTTATCAAAACTAGACAAAAATATTTTCTACTAATAAGAGTTTCAAAACTCTCATTAAAATAATTATCAAATCAAAACTAACCTTGTACAAAATCTTAAAATAAAACAAATAATAAAATAAAGTTATTTTCAATTGAGCAAACTTTCAAACAAAGCTTTTAACAGCAACAAGAACATTTCGGACAAAGGTTTGCAATTGTGCTTAGGGTCAAACTGTACTAATGATCAATGTTTTGGCTCAGTTTCAGCAATTTATTTCGAATCCATATCTCTAATAGCAATGAGCATCGAATCATACATACAATTGGAGTGCAATAGGACTGGACTTTTCGACTCTATTGAGAGGAAAAAAGTTCTCTTTCTTTATCTCTCGATTGTTATGCCATTCGTATTCTCACATAATTGTGGCTGAATTCGAATGTTTCCGAAAATTCCGGTCATTTCTCATGGCTCTCATATCAGTGCCATTATCCGTATGAGTTGAGCACAAACAAGAGGTCTTATCTCACGAGTAGGTCTGGACTCTGCCTCGAGTTACAGGTTGTGAAAGGCATTAGGATTTGATGATTGCTTTCACTTGTATTACAGTTGGCATTCACTTACTTCACTCGAAAACCGATATACAGTATATATCACTGAAGTTTCACTCAGATCTCGACTCTTAACTTAAACTTAAATAATTATAAACTGTTTTCTAATTTATAGTTTAACAACAGTTTCGAATAATTACTTTTATCTGCAAAATAACGAATCGATTGTTCGTTACAACTCTGTTCTGATTCAATAATTTTTAATTATCTTTTGGAAAGTGTTTTAAAACACAAATTTCTGATTTTCTTATTTGTTGCTTGAATTGAGTGTAAAACAAGATATGTGCAAGACAGGAAACTTTCCTTGACTAAAATATTTATAATTAGATTCTGAAAATGATACAATCTAGATTTAGATTTTAATTGGATTTTTTCACTATTATTACTAGAAATGATAAAATGATAAATTATAAAATTATAATTGTTTACTTAAAAATTTTAAAAATATTTTATTTATGAATTCAGAAGAAAATTCATTCAAAAATACCCTAATTATAAAAATTTGCTTTAATCCTCAAATATTTTATTTATCCGAATTTAGATCATTTTTTCTTAATTAAACATCTTATTTAAATTGCATTAAGCAGAAAATTAATTTTATTATGCATTACAAATTAAAATAAAGATCCTCCTTCTAATCCCCCTGAATCACCTTTTGCATTTTTGATTATATTAATCGGTATTTAAGTTCAAAAACTAACAAATATATATTTATTTATTAAAATAAATATTGATTTTAGATAAAACTTCTAAATAAATATTTGATCAAAATATCTTGAAGCAAAAACAAAATTTTACTTGCCACGTGATTTTGATCATAATTTAAAAATAATATTTATAATTATAAAATTTTGATATTGCGTTTTAATTAAACTCTAAACTTGAGCTTGTCGATATATTTACAGTTTTATTTTAATACCTTCTAATGCAAAAAAGTGAAACGCTATCAAAATTCATATTTTATAACTTTTTGTTCTGTGCTCAGGTCGAGTGATCTCAGATCCCAAAAGTACAGGTTTGCACCTGACTAATTTTACAAATGTAAAAAAACAAATTAAGTGAATAGAATTATTCAATAGAGCAATTGCTACAATGTTACTTTACTTACATTGCTTAGTAGTGTTCATTCTAACGCTAATATATAGCATAGAATAGATGGCGTGTTTCGCAGTGTTGGCAACATTGAGAATATTGAGTCTGAGAGCCAATGCGAGAGCACAGTAGGTCTTAGTCTTCTTTGTGTCTCTAGCTTTCACTCCACACACACACACACACACACAGCGCTATTCACTCGTATCCGTGCCTCGAATCTGTGTTCTGAGGGCCGGTTCCCCACATCTGTAACTCAAACAACTTATTAACTTTACAGTTGTCTCGCTTTTGAACGCCAACTCAATCTAGAGACAGTTACTTTGCACAATGTTTCTTGATTGTACTAAGAATACGACAAATTTATGCTTGTTTAATTGGATTTAAACAATTTGTTTTAGTTTTGTTTCCAAAATCTCAATCAATTTCATTGAAATTATTTTTTGATGGATATAAAACTGGATTCACGTTAATCGGGTGAACAATGGATTAAAAATGGATTAATCTTGTTTGTTTTTTGTTTGTTTGCAACTATCTTGATGTGAAAATGGATTTATCTAGAACACTGACTTTCTGGACGTGGCAAGCTTAAAAGCTGTTGTTGTCTGAAAAACTGCAACTAAACAATGAATATGTATTTTCAACATCTATTGGCTATTGTCCTCCTTTACAGTCTATGGACAACATTGGGTGAGTTTTCAAAAGATCCGCTTATTTTTCGATATAGTTTGACTGAATCTGAAGTTTTAATTGAATATTTTATTTGATTAAAATAATATTAAATAATAATAATAATAATAATTAATAGCGATAGAGAGATAGTGCAATAGAAAAACATTTACAAAAAGGTGGTAATGGGGTAATGAATGAATGTTATAGAATAGGCTGAGCACTAAAGGGATTAATTTCCAGTCTCGCTCTCAATGATCGACTCTAGCATTGCTCATATTGGGTGTCGGGGTGTCCTAAAAGGGACCAAACTTAGTATGTTGGTTTTTATGCAAACATTACGTCTGCTATAAACTTAGTGTTTTATAGCTTAATATTAATCTTAGATAAAAGTTGAAAATAAATATGCCTATATAGATTAGAAAACTTACCATGTATACATTTCTAAACAATATTTTCGCAAAATTGTATTTTTACTGATAAAAATATTTAACGTAATTAATAAATTTGTATTTCTGGAAACGATAATATTTGAATAGTTGGAAATTGGAGTTATATATAATAGTTATTAAATAAAATAAATGTTTAAATTGAATTGTAAAGTGATTTTCAAAAATTAAAAAAGAAAAATAATAATTTATGGTTAACTGTTAGCAGAAAAAATAGACAAATTTTGGTGTTTTGTGCAAATATTTGTGTAAATGTTTTG
Organism: Belba bartosi; assembly: GCA_034693685.1. Lineage (NCBI taxonomy): Eukaryota > Metazoa > Arthropoda > Arachnida > Sarcoptiformes > Damaeidae > Belba > Belba bartosi. Next base: position 34,500 of record JAQFXP010000170.1, on the reverse strand, counting down.
CATTTAATAAACAGTATACAAACTAACCAGAATTTAAGGATCACTTTACAAAAATATGTTACATGTATATTTTTGACTTATCAACTTTAGATACAAATTAATGTCGAAAAACAATTTCAAACAAACTTATTGAACCGAAATATTTATAAAATAAACAATTTTTGTCATAAAAATCAAATAAAGTTAAAACTTGAGCTACAATTTTTATTTAAAATATGATTTAAGTATTAACTATGACATAAAATTTCACTACACTTACAAATTACAACTAATAACTTTTATCCTTTATAATTTAAGTTATAAATATCTCAAGAGTAGAGATTATTTGTTTGATTTATACACGGGCATTTATACACAAAATGTTCCTTGCCACACTTCACACTATTACTTTCATTTATTACTTTATGCTTCACTCGTCGGTTAAGATTTTTGTTGAAAACTTTAGCCATAATTCCAAACTAAAACTTTTAGCAGAAAAACATTTCGATAAATATTTAATAACTCTTATAGTTCTGTATGTATTTGTATTAATCGAAATATTACTCTATTTTTATTGAGTTTTTTCTTTTACCTCTTATTAACGCCTATCACAAACATATAGTCTCTGATCTCTTGTGTGCTTTACGAGTGAATAACAATAAAAATAATGAATTTTTGTTTTTAAATATTTATTTTATAGACACAGTTCTCACCATATTTTAGACAAATGTTTATATATTTTTAATCTATTTTTTCTATTAATAAAATAAAAATATTTGTTAATGAAAACTATGAAATAGATATATCTAAATGACATGATAAAAATGAATTAGTTCATTCATTTCAAGTATTCATATCAAATATTATCACAATTTTTTAGATTACATTTATCTCTAAAATACTGTAATATTAGAAAAATTGGGGAAATTATTTGGAAAACTGATTTTGATATTGTCTGACATCAGACACGATATGTATATAACTAGACATTGAATATAATTTATTTCATAAATTTGATGTAAGACAGGGCAGGACTGGATGAAGGCTTTCAATAAAGAAAATTGGGCCGAAGTTGAACAGAAGACTAAGAAATGTTTTTTATTTCAATTTCATTTTCTCGGCAAACATTGATTTTTTTTCTAATGCATTAGTTTTTACTCATCTATTGTTGCGTTCATTAAATTTTAGGCCAAATTCAAATCCATCTGAGAGTTAGAGGAAAAAAAATTTTTGCGTAAAGGCATCAGAAATTAATGCGAAAAATGCTTTTCAATAAATATTATATTTTTCTCATTCACTACACAAATGCGAACCGAATTATAATAATAATGTGAGCCATGCCTGACGTGAAGGGTTGGCTCGCAATTCATTTTGCAGTTCCTCCCGAAAACTTCGCTTTCGATTCCTCGAAACTCTATTACTCACTTCAATAATGTTCACTCATTATAGTTATGTTCAGTATTTTTCATTCAACGGCTAATTACTAGACGTTTGATAATTGAAACGTCAATGAGATTCGTAATAATTATAATTTTGAGCTAAAATTTTTCAATTTTTCCCTCTATTTTATATTTTAATTTACCAATTTCTCCCCGCTCAATTGTCTTGCTTATTCAATTTAGTTTTAGTATTAAATTAATTTTGTTTTTCGCCAATTGCAAAAATAATGCGATTTTTATTTTCAATTTATTTTCTGACTTATATTTAGTCGAAATATATATTTTATTCTCTTATTTCGATCACATTTTTCTGTATTATTTTCAAAAAACAGTTATATATTTGAAAAGCAAACAAACGATACTTTTTGTGAATATTCCTAAAATTGAAAGAAAAATTTTGAGACAAAAAAAAAAGAAGAAAAAATCAATTTAAGGCTAACTGTTAGCAGAAAAACAGAAGAAATTCTTTGTATTGTATCTAAAAAGTGAAATATCTTAAGAAAAGTTTACTTTTGAATAAACATTTCGGTTTGAGAGTGAAATAAAGAGATCAAAATAAATAAATATAGACTTTTATTTAATTTCTTCTTGTCTCATTCTCTTTTGCCTTTTCCTAAGCGTCAAAAAACTATTTAAAATAGAAAAACGTTATAATAATAAAAGAAAAACAGAAAATAAAGTGAAAACTATTAAAGTAATGATATTCATGACATTTGGCGGTATTTATTGAAACTTATGTCTTGTAATTATTCCTCTGCAGGAACTGAATCTTTTTTACTGTTTAGAATGAGTTGACACTAATGTCGGTCTAATCTTCAAATTTTATCAGTTCTTTGTTCTACAGATTTACTGTTCACTCGTCAGCACATCTTATCGGCTGTTATTGAAATACCGCAGAAGAAAAGCCGAGAAAATTGCGATAAAAATACATTAATTCTGTTTATGGTTTATGATATCAAAAATTTTTCATTTTCTTATTTTTTTATGAAAATTTTTCATTCAAATCATATATAATATAATATTTTTTCGCACAAAAGGAGAGAAAAATATGCTTTAAAACGAGAATTGAATAAACTTTTATTTAAGATTTAAAAAATTTCTTTTTTTTGACAATCAATAAGTTTGATGTCTAATGTCATCCCTTTTTTCTCACTTGAAATATGTTTCGGAAAAATGGTTTGACTTTTAAAAATAGATTTTTGATATAAATCTAGATATTTGACAATTTATTTTTTGCTAGTTTCATTTTACAGCCAATTGACAAATGAATGTGTTTTTAATTATTGTAGTTATGTTTAAATTAGACATTTATTCAATACATATGTTGTTAATTGTTTCACAAAAATTTTGTGCAATTAATCAATTAATGGTTTGTTTAATAAGTTGCCAAAAATTTTCATGTCTTTTGGTTTTCATTAAAAATCAGGTTTTGCCAGAAATAGAGTGTTTGGCCGCAAGAAAGTCCTAAATATTTCGTTAAGTCTCAACACATGAACACAATTTTTGAATTATATTATCGGAGTTATAGTGTGGGAGAAATTTGATGCCATAAATGCACCCAAACATGATTGCTAAATAAATGTTATTTGTGCATCAAGAGCAATTTTTCATTCACTCCAATTATCTAAACATAGCCATTAATTTATTTTTAGCTAACATTTAATTGAATTTTAAATTTTTTACTTAATCCTCAAAAACGCCAAAATTATTTTAAAAAGTTTTTTATTTCATTTTATATATTTTTTGATTTGAAAAAAGCAAAAAAAATAATCAATTTTTGAAATGATTGGAAGCATTGAACTGTATTTACACCAGAAATCAATCAAAAGCTGCGATCAAATCATTTTTTAATGCAGACCTGAATCCTATCGTATATTATATTTCAAATTAAACTTTAATAGAATTTCAAATTATATGAGAAAACAAAGGTTTTCGCATCGATTTCGGATTCTTTTCACTCGAGAATAATAACGTATTTTCTAATCTGAATATTATTTTCAAAGCCCTTATCGTATTTCCATAAGATTTTATAGAATACATAAAATGACACATTTTTCTGGTTATATAAATATCAAACATTTCAAAAGTGTTTGATTGAAAAGTTATATAAATTTTTAAAGTATTTTCGCTAATAATTCAAACATTTTTTAGTCGATACTTATTGAATGAATTTTTAGTTATATTAAAAAAACTTATTTCCAGTTTGACTGCAATTTTGCAAATTTAAAACTGTTTATTCTCACTACATGTCAATCAAAATAAAAAAGCACAAGCCCATCAAATACATGCACAAGCACAAATTTTCGCATTCATACGCATTGATGGTTACAATGTGCGCTCAAATATTATATAATTTTCTGTTTATGAATTAGTCGGAGAAAAAAAGTTAATTTCGAAAAATATTTCCCAAATTCTGGTTCACTGTACGGGAGTTAGTGTTCGCATGCATTGCATTCATTAGGCGTTTGTGTCGCACAGTATTCGGAATTTACTTATTAAGCGAGAGTTAGACTGAAAATAGTCGATAAAATGAGTCATACGGTAGATATCAATGGCTTTTCTGGCAAAAAGCTAAACAACAACTAATATATATATATTCTATATTCAGGTAATGTTCGTCAAACTTGCCGTTTGATTGCCTACAAAAACAAACAAATAGAGAGAACTAACAGAACTAACTGCACAACAAATCTGGTAAACCGTTAGCGAAAAAAAAATCGAAAGAGAGTACAGAAGCAGAAAATTAAGCCAAAAATATATACAATAAAGAGAAAGTAATTCGTGATTTGTAATGAAATCAAAAGATTTAATTTATATATACAATACAGACAGTACTGTCAGTCAGTTGTGTATTTCTTACCAGTCTTTGTCGAAAACAGATATTTTAGTGCAAAAAATTAGTACCAATTTTAATGTTAGTGTTAATAAAAGTTTTTATTGTATGACAAAAAATTCAATACTTTAGTTAGAAAAGCAAATGACTCGACATTAATATCAAGATATAAATTGAATTCGTTTTTTTTTATTAATGATTACGACTTATAAGAGCAGTGAATGAGACTTCGAAACTGTTTATTATAAATACAGATATTCATAGAAATTCACACTTATTATACATATTGGACTTTGAGTCATACATCTAGTCTATGTCTAAATTATACCGAAAAAAGACATTATTATTATTCAATATTTATTATATAAGATCTAGAAACGGAAGATATTCTTGTAAAGATATAAGTTAGATTTAACTAGTCGTCAACTTTTACGGGTTTAAATTTGATTTTTAATGATTTTCAGAATGTTCATTGTCTAATTTTAATTGTTTAGAATCCAAATTTTTAAAAATTTTAATGCTCAATGCACATACTTTTATAAAAAAGTATAAATAAGATAAAAAAAATAAGTTTTTAATCATTTTGAATTACTAACTAACAATCTCAGATTGTATATATTAATAATATTACTTTTAATTGTTTAAATGTTATTATTTTAATATGTTATAAAAATATTTGTGAACTTTACAAATTTTCTTTTTAATCTTCTATTATTAAGCTGTTTATCAAAAATTATTTTAGCAATCTCATTTTTTAAAATTTTAATTAGATTAAACCGATAAAGATGTTCACCATGCATATACAAGTTAGAAGTCATTCATAAATATCTCTTTTGTGTAAAAATTTTCATTTGATTGTCTGAATGAAAGAGATAAGAGAATATAAAACAATTGAAATACAGAATATATTCACAATTGCAAACACAAGCGAAAAATGTTTTTAAACTTAATTCGTTTCGCCTTTTAAATGACTAAACATTTAGAAAATTGATTTTAATTATAAATGAAAAAAAATCTAAGGTTCTTAAATCCGATTAGTTTTAATCGCTTTAAAAATTGTATTCAAAATATTTTTCTTAATTTATTTGAAAAGTTTTATTAAATTATTTGAAAAAATGAAAAAACAAATAAAATAAAAGCATTTATTTTAATGATATTTTCTAAATAAAAAATATGTAAAATATTTACAATAAGTGTTGAGTAAAAAAAATAAATATATTAAGACATTCCGTCATAGGTTTTATCAGAATAGATAAGAATACAAAAAAGTGAATAAAAACTATTGAATTCTAAACAAAATTGATCTCAATTTTAGAATAGCTTTGGAAAACTCGTCCCTACTTTACAAACAAGAGTTTTAAGCCTCTAATGTCTCAAATGTTTCAGAAAAAAAAAACTTTTTCAACTAAAGCATTACATAAACATTAAAATGAATAAAATAACAATTACTTCGAAAAAATCAATAGTTAATGAACTTTGAGATGAATACGATTTACATATAAGTCGTTCTAAACGGGTTTTGAAGATTTAATTGATTTGTTATTAATTTACAATCCTATTCAACTCTACTGCTTGTAATATAAAATTGGTTTTTATTACTAAATAGATTTATTAGCATTTATTACAAAATATGTAATTAAACATTAACTTTAAATATATAGCAATTTAGTGTAATTACAAATTTTGAATTATATTGAAAAATAAATTTTGCTACAAATTATTAGATAATAAAACTGATGATTAAAGAGTAAAACAATTTTTTAGGTCATATTTGACGTTCAAAAATAAAATTTATTTCAGACATTAATTTTTTTAATTGTCCAATAAATTTAAGTCTATTTCTCAGTATTTGTTTGTATTTATAGAAAAAAAGAAAAAAAACAATTTTAAAAATCTTCATCCTAAAAGCTTAACAAAAAAAACCCAATTCTTATAATACTATTTTAGACTTTGAAATCGCAAATCATTTATCAAATTTTAATCGCATCGTAATCTCTATTGGGATTCAATTAAGATCTCGAAAACGACGACAAAATACTGTTTTTTATTCATTATTTAATTGTTAAGCACTTCGTTAGCATTTTTTCCCATAGTATAGATAAAATAGAAAAACAAACTTAAAAACACTTTTAATGTAATTAAAATAATTAAATTTTAGTTTTACTAAACATTTTTTAATGTTATTTTTTAAGAAACAAGAATTTTTTACCCAGTGCAAACAATTTGGGCTCAATATATTTTGCATTAAACTTTTTTCAATATTTGAAAAAATAACTAATCAGTATAATTTCATTAAAATTTGAAACAAACAGCTTAATCTGTTATAAACTATGGAAAATGTAACAAAATATGCTTGTTAAATTTTTAAATCCGCAATAAACATTAATAAAAATCATTACGAACAGCACTTTTGTTGATTACAGCAATTTAAAAACATAACTTTTACCATTTAAATTAATGCTAATAGATAAATTTTCCAATTAATTAAAATATAGCATACCAATTAACTAACAAAAATGCAATTAAGGCAAATTTAAGAATTAATTTTCAATGTTAAACCGTCAAGAAGAAAAATATCGGGCGAAACATTCTGAAATAAAAAGAAATTTTAGCCAAACCTCTTCAGAACATTTTTTGCCATTTTGTATACAACAAACAAATTGTATGAACAGACAAATAATCCAAAAAAGCCATTACTTTAAGTAACATTTATTTTACATTTGAAATAACTTATAATAATGATTGTTTATACATAAAAAAGAAATATCAGTACTCCTCCTAAATTGAATTTCTAATTTTAGAAAAATTGTTTCGGAAATTACTATTATTACTAAATAAAGTTCATTCACTTTATTAAATAAGTTTTCTCTGTATTAAAAGAGTTAATCGAAAACAATTACATTTATACAAAAAAATGTTTTAATTTTAATAAGAGCTTTGGAAAACCAGTGAAATTAAGTTATATTGAAGTAATAAATTATTTTTGAATGATTCTATTTCTATAGTTTGACAATTTATACAGTTTTATATCAATTGAGATATTTTTGTTTGATAGCCAAGAAATGAGTTCAGTATTTGTTGTTTTGATTTGTTGTTCAGAAGCTGTGTATACACAGTGATGTGCAAGATAGGTTAACAAGATAGGTAGCAAGGTATTAAATATGCAAAGGGATAATCAATAAAAAAAAAATAATATTGTCAATTCTTGGTTAATGTGAATCTTACATGTAGATTTTTCAAAATTGTTATAATGTTTTTTTGTCATTTAATCGAATATAACTCAATTGGCTAAGTTTAATTTAGTTACAAGCAAATAAAGTCTAGCTAAAATATAAACACAAAAATACCAATCTTTAAAAGTCGATTTAATTTATGTTGTTTAATATAATTTTGCCTTGCACATCCCGAGCATCTATGCCAAACCAAACCACTTCCTAATGATGTTTTATAGCCTATCCTCAAAAGTGTGCTTTCATAGAGTGTAATACCATTTTTGGCACAAAACACCTCTTTCCACACATCTTCTTACCAATAGATTCCGTTCCAATGTTTTTCGGTTTTCGTATTTTGGGCAAAAAAAATAAGAAATGTAAGAAAAATATTGATTTATTAAAAGGCAAAAACTTTTGTCAAAAATATATATATAATATATATCATATGATATGAAAACTTTAATTCATAGTATTTTTCCAAAAGAATAGCTTTTTGGCGTTACTATTGTTAAGGCGTTTCATAAATTCGCTTTTATTATAGAAATGTATATATTTTTCAATCGCCGAAATCGCTGAACATTTTTAGTGTGTATTTGAATAATTCGTTTCTCAAGCAATGCATGAATTTTTCCGCAACGAAGCGAATGGCGAAGACTTTTCATACTTTTCATTGAAAAAACTCAAAAACTAAGTAAAACTTTTCGCTTTCAAACACATTTGTGCACTAAATGTCTAAATGAGTCGAACTGTTGTTTCTCGGAATTGTTAAACTGTAAAAATTTGAGCCCGTCTTTCGACACATAATTTTTCCCAAACATAATATTACTGAACAAATATAAAATTATAGTTAAAACAGTTAAACGCAAAACATATAATTAATATTTGGACAGAAAAGTAATAACAAAACTAATAAATAAAAATATAAATTGAAAAATGTACAGAAATGCAGACGCGAAGCAAAATTTTCAAATTAATTCGCCTGTAGTCCAGAACATAATAACAAATTCAAAAACTAAAACTATTTGAACATTAATTTCCTGAAAACAGTGTAGTTTTGTCGCCAAAATTTATTTGCATACTATAAGGCATACGAATGAGCCGATAGTTACGGCTCTGTTTCAGCGAATAAACAAAACTCATTTTGCATTGAATTGCGTGAATGTAGTGATATATTCAATACTCGACAATAACTTTTTTGAGTTGTATAACATAATTCATGCGGAAAAATGTTTCGAATCAATAACACAAATTCAATACTAATATTGTGCTAGTTAAATTCATGCGTTGGTGAAAATTTGTCAAAAACAACCTTCTATTCACATATTTAGCTAACATTGACTTTTGGAAAATCAATTTAATATATTTTTAAGATGCATCTTTTAATCTAAACAAGCACATAATTTATTTAGCACATTTAATATTTTATAAATATCTTAATAACAGTTAAACAATGCACAAACCTATATATTTTGCAATATAACAATAATAATCAAATTAATATAACAATCTATGTTCCATCTACAATTTATCAAATACTTTATTTTAATTATCATTTAAATAAATGTTAGATAAAAATAGATAACAAAATAAAAGCGACCAGAAATATAGTTTTATTGCAAATATTCAAGCATTAAACGGAAATTTAATTTTTAGCTTTAGAAATAAAAGTCTTTTTGAAAAATACAAATGTCTATTTAAATTAAATTATCTAAAATATTAAAGTTGATTTCTGTCTTTAATATTATTGAGTTTGAAATATCTAAAAATGTGTTAAAAACTGTAGAATTTTTCTGTTTAAGACAATAATATATTTTTGTCGGCATTTCTCAAAATAGTTGCCGAATTCGGTTTAAAGTAAAGTGAGCTAGACCATAAAAGCCAGGGTGTCAGTTTTTTGTCAGCGTGAATTAGAACTTTCTACGAACTAAGTATTAGTTTGTCAGCCACTCATATATGCCGTACATATAAATAGAATAAAATCATAAAAATATATACCAGAGTATAAGTGTGTATTGAGAAAAGCAAATGCTTTTAGCTCATAGTCTGAGTTAAACTTAATAGCAAATTCATGTCAACTTTTTTTTATATTGATTTTCTTCATTCAGTTTTTTTTATTAATATATTTTTTCGGGCGATTTCTCTCCGGTTTCTGATAATTATTTTCTCTAAACATATTAACATTCGCTCTTTTGATGTATTCGCTTATATTTATTCTTCTTTTTTTGTGCTAGAACCATTTTGCTCACATTGTTCTTATAAACTAAACATAAAATGCAAACAAATTATCTAAAGCGATGTTATATTACAAAACAATATAAATTGAAAAAAAAGAATTTTATAATTCAAAACAAAGTTTTATTAAAACAATGAGAATTTTTAATTAAATTACTTATACAACAGAGTAGGAGAAAAACGCATTTTTCATATTTTATTCATATATTCAGTAAACAATTTATTGTCCATCGCTTGAATTAATTTTAACTTAAAATTCTAGAATAAAAAACTATATATTTATAACCTTTAAAAAACATAACAAAAACCAAAAGTGAATGACTTTTCGCAGTATATTATCTAAACTATCCTTTTGTGTGATAGTTCAGCCAAAAACAGTCCATACAATCGATTCACTACCGAAAACGCCTTTTCAATAAACGATAGAGTCTTACAAATCAAATATTGACTTCTCTTCTGTGTTTAACGCAGATATAAAAATGTAGTCTGGGGTGGGTTTACCAAAAAGAGCAAGAGGTTGACAAGGTATGTTCTTTCACAAAAATAAAGTTACAATAATTTACAATAAAGTTTACAAAATTACAATAAAATTAAATTTGTTGCTAAGATTTACAATTTTATTATAATTTTTACAACTCATGTAGTTTTGCTTTGTTTGTGTTTTTGTAGCGCAACTTTAGCCCATCTTATATTCCCCCCTAAGTTGGCTAAATTTTGTTCTTTCTATTTCGGAAATTACTATTTTTAATATTTAGTTTTTTGTCTCCAATTTTTGGCTGACATGCGATACTATCGTTGAATTAAATTGACTTTAATTTCATTCTCCGCTTATTATTATTATTAAATATTGTTTGCATTTAATATTTTTTAGTCTCGTTTTGTTAACATTTTTGTGCTAAACAAAAAAAATGCTTTCCAACATTTACTCTATTAATATATACTACAGTATATTATTTGTTTAGTTTGCGTATAATATATCCCGAATTTCTAACAAGAGTGAAAAAAAGTGAACAAATTTTTTATGTCTCATACATAACAAACTTGATTACTTGACTGTCACTTATTCGCTTGGATTCTATTCACTCGCCTTTCTCTTGAAGTTTCTGTTTATACAAATTATATCAAACAAAGAGATATCAACTTTTTTATTCATATTTTGTCAAACACTTCATATGTATATAAACATGAAAAGCCCGGATAACAAACTAAGATTAAATTTATCCTCATTTTTCGCCTCTACTTTCTAAACAAGATATTTTTATGTTTAAATGTCACCAAATGATAGCCTTATCACTAGGGTTTTCTTTGGCTTCAATTTATATTTATTTGTAATAATAATAAAAATATTCTTATTATTTATTGACATAATTTAAGAAAAATAAGTCTCGAAATGAGTTCGTGATTAGAAATGATTAAATTAGAAATAATCTTTATGATAATTAGTTTTCTAATTAATTTTTATTTGCTATTCATGTCGACTAATAAATAAAAATAAAATAAAAACATAAGATGAGATGAGAAAAGCAGAAGAAAAAACAGTTCCGAATGATTAGTTTGGAGAAAAAGTTTAGTAATTTTAGTCGAAATACGTAATGAGAACCGCAAATGACTTTCAGCTCTCAATTTGCTAATTGGAGAGAAGGAGACGAGAAGAGTAGATAAATCTTTTTGAGATCAGGACTTAGAGTATAATGCTTTCTTTAGCTAAAAAAATTAACTTAAAATCTCTTCGCATTTCTTACTACTAAAAGCCTATTGATATTAATTGTGAACACATTTATCAATCACTAAAAGTGAAGGGAAATTAATTTTCGATATCGATCGCTGAGCACATAATAAAGGCTTTGATTCGCCACTAAATAAACAATACGAGAGTTTAGGCACAAATTATAACAATAAAAAACAAAAAGTTTATATATTTTACAACAAAAATCCGAATCTCTCGCTAAAAGTAATCAATATTTGGCCAAAAAATACATCACTTACTGACTATACTGTATAGTACTGTACAGTAGAGTAGAGTTGAGGAAATTGTGAACAATATAGAATTTGAAGCTAATATAATACTAATCCAGAATGTGCTTTAAAGCAAAATGTTTGGCTAAAATATATGTGTGCACTGGCACTGGAAACTGCTGGTTATACACCATTCCTACTATTGATCGATTAGTTTTAAGGGACGACTGACTAACAAATCAAAAAAATTATATATATATATATATAAACAAAAAGAAATTGTTTTCAATTTATATGGCAGCTCTGAAACTATAATATAAACTATGAGAATAGAGACCAGGGGAGAGAGAGAGAGAGCAGGAGAGAGAACAGGGGAGGGAGAGAGAGAGAGACTTATTTTTGTTGAGAATTGTAGTCTCTGTCTCTCTATCATTGTATCTTCACCGTCGAGTCTATTGGCTGTACTATCGTATAGTACTATACGTTAACTAAAAGCTCATAATCTCAGCGGGGTAGACCAAACAAATTAATGTTTTGCCACTTTTTTAAGTATTACAATATGAAACATTAATCTCACTATTAATTCGCTATAAAAGACTGTTTTGAACACAAGAGAGAAACTGCTGAAACACAACATGTTATTCGCATTTAATAGAGAATTGTTTGAATCGAGAATATTATACATTGTTTTAGAAACTAAACTAAATATACAGTATAGAACATATAAAACATAAAGGACTATAGACTCTGAGAGCACTTAAATGTATTTGTTTTAAATAACATAATTCTAATATTTCTTTCGCCTCAACTTTATATTAATTTTCATTCGCTTTTGTATTTAAAAATTTATAATTAAAAGCAATAATTATTTGTCGAAAATCTAAACCATATTTCAATGTTTAATACAGTGACAGCCAGTGAAAGACATGGCCCCTATTTCACTCGTGAACCCAAGCATACAATGGATTTTTCAAACAGGTATGTCATTCCGAGCTGAGCCTATGGCACAGGGATTTACTGATGATTATAATTATTAAAATTAGAAAATATGTTATGAAAAGGCTTTTGAAGCCGGGATAACCAAACAAATATTTTGCAACAAGAATATGCATTGGAATTGTTTGCATTCTACTCGAGATTAACAAACAATATAGATTAATTTAGAAATATTTTTTATTTATTAAAACTAATTGATAAGTTATCTAGTTGCATTTGTAAGCGAATTACTTTTTATAGGGCTAGGAACTATTTAGTGATAAATAGTACATTGCTGATATAGCCCTTTGGCCATCTCTGCATCGAAATTACAAACTATATGTTTTCGAAGCATTAATTATATGTGAAATGTATTAATAAATGGAAAACGAATTGAAGAATAAATTAATTCGAGACTAGAAATAGAGATATAAACTACAATATATATAATATCTGATAGAAAAATCAAAATGCAAATAATTAAAATTCTGGTTTTCAATTAATACTGTGCAAAACTCTTTGATCACTTAATCTATTAGCACCGGAGCTGTACTGTATTGTTCGGCTAATGGAAATCCGATGCCAAACATCAGATGGGAAACGAAGGATGGAATAGTCGTTAATGAAATTCCTGGTAATGTATTAATAGAACAAAAATTGGAAAATGCTTTTCACAAATTATTATCTAACCTATTCGATCAGTTCTAGTCTAACAATTTATTGACTTTTTTAGTGATTAATCTTTGAGTTAATGTTATTTTTTTCCAATAAATTAATATTGATTTCAAAAACATAAATATTACACAACAAAAATATTATCAATCATAAAAACCAATTTGTTTTTTTGCCTCGATACAAACTCGACATTGTACATTATTGTGTGCAATAGACCCAAAACTGTTAGTTGAGAAAATTGCTATGTCATTTTTCTAAAATTAGATTTCGAAAATTTATTTAAGCAAGTTTCTATATATTTAAAGTTTTAAAAATTACTGAAAATAAAATAAAATTTTAATTAAGATTAACTCACTTTAATCACAACTTTGATTAATTACAAGATAATCTTATTTAAAATTTAATATATGCTCTCACAACAACAAAACTTTAAATAAACTAATTTAAAATAATAATTTTTTCAGCTCTAATGTATTCAATATTTTAAAATTGAATAAATATTTGAAATTTTAATATTTCAGATCCTAAACGTAAAAATCTTTTACTAATTAAATAGTCGTAATTTATTTTTTATTGTGTATTTTAATGTTCAATAATTTTATAGCAAGTCCAGAGTTTTAGTAGACTGCCAATTGAGTTCATACGCAGATTACGTATACGCATTAGAGCAATGAGAGCCAATTAGTAAAGTTTAAAAGTGTTAGTTAGCTTTTTTACTGTTTATTAAGCATACAAAAACATTCTAACTGAATAGGCCTGAGATAGGCCAAGCGAGTCTTTGCAAATATATTGTTTTGTATTTTTTAATAAACAGTAAAAAAGATAACTAACACTTTTGAACTCTTAATAATTGCCTCTCATTGCATTAGAGATATATAAAAAAATATATAAAAGGGGGCAAATTCTACTTCTACTTTGGATAGTCTTTTAGCGTTTTAAAAGTTAGGCTCCAGGCTCAAAGTTGCTAAGCAACAGCTAATTAGCATATTAAGGCTCCAGACGCCGTTCCATAGGAAAACATTATTTATGGCTCCAGACTCCAGAAACTCCAGAAGTTTATTGCTTTGGAGCCGAGAGCGTACAACCATAAATAATTTGACTTAAAATAATATATAATATCTAAACGTTATTTACGGGTTAAGCGGAGTACTAGTCGAGTAAACACGTGTTGCCGTCACTTACATTTACACCAAATTAATTAAAATTAGTTTTTAATTAAAAACTTAATCTAATATTCAAATTATTAATTGTGCAAAATATGTATAAATTAGACAAAAATTTCAATATAACTCTGAAATAGTTGCTATATCTCACTCTATATCTCTGACCCATAGGTGTTCGCCACATAAGACACGATAACTCTCTGGTATTCCCGCCCTTCAGAGCCGAAGATTACAGACAAGATATTCACTCAAATGTTTACCAATGTATTGCAACCAATACTGTCGGAACCGTTAGGAGTCGTTACATACAAGTGAGAGCCGGTAAGTGATGTTTGACGAAGAGTTCATCTCTTTCTCAACACATTTCTTAGTGTTGACTAAAAAAAACTGGAAATAAATGAAAGTTTTTAACGCCTTTTCAATTAATCAAAGAATAAATCTTTTTTCCTTAACTTTAATTTATTTTTAAAATATAGAAAAACTTTTTGTATATTAACCGCAAACTAAGAGTTTAGTTAAAATTGCTTCTAGGTCGAACAAATAGTTTAATATACGAATGGGGAAAAAGTTTGCTTGCTCGAAAATAGTTTATCTCTATTGTTATTCAACTATTTGTGATGTTATTGAAAAGAATATATTTTTTTCTATCCATTGCTAAACAGAAGAGAGTCTAAGATATAGTAGAAAAGAGAGTGAATGCGAACAGAAGCGAGCGCTCAGATTGAGAAAACCAATCCATTTCTCTATGGAAATCAATACTTTGCGGTAGAGTTTAAGAGTTAAGTCTTTAGATTGAAGTTTAGTTTCTCATTAAAAAACTGAGCAAGGCCACTCCACTATCGAAATTGACTTTGCATTCGCATTAGCAGCGCCTAAATCTCGAATTAGGTTTATGTTGTTTATTGATCTAATTTTTTATTTATCCGTTGCCTCCAAAGTATTAGTGAAAAATTGAGGCATTTTTCTGTTAGTTTAGTTCACTCTTTCTTTACGCTATCTATCGTTTACCTATCTATTGAAGAAAATATATAAAAATGTGTTTTTTATTCTTTTTAGTATTCCTAAGCGAAAATAAATGGTTCGTTAAGGAACACAATTTTTTTCTCGTTTTTAACAATCGCTTCGAATAATAAAAAGTTTATCTGTTTTTTCAGTCGACTTTTGAATTTTGTTATTTTCGCTTTTTCTCTATTTTCTCACATAATATATGATTTTTTTTCCTTTTCTTTTCAACGATTTACTCAAATATTATCTGTTATTTCACTCCTTTTTTAGCCCGAAATCTAACTTATTTTTAGATTTATTTATATTTTGATTCGATTTGTATTTTGTTTTTTCGGTTTTTTCTTCTCTTTTGGTTCTCTTCTTAAATGAGGAATAGATATATGTTTTGTTTGAGAACTGTTTGTCCGCTTTTTTAGTTTAATTTTTTTTTCTTTTCGATTCTTTTTGCGTCTGTTTCTCGAATTGAGTTTTTATTTTAAGCGACAATCGAAAGAGTATTTGGAATCGATATTCCGGTGCTCTGAGAGCCAGTCCCTAAACAAGTGATTAGTGGCGAATTGCAAATGATTGCATTGAATGCGAAAAAGTAAATCACAACTAATTTAATTATTGAAACAGTGATTCGGCGCTCGTTTTTCGGCACAATATTTCACTTGTGATCCGACACTGCAATGACAAAAAACGAGACACACATTGCTATTGCGATCTTCACTACAAATTCGTATCGTCTCTGTTGTCGCTCTCATTGTTTTTCTCCACTACTCTCTCCCCCACTCTTTCTTTCTCTCTCTCCCACTCCTCCTGTGGTCTACACTCTCTTTAGTTTCAATCTTCTTAATGCAATTTCAGTACAATTTGAGTCTTTCGAACAATCGGTAGACATGTTAGGGCCGTCACAGACACTGATTTACTACTCTTTAGGGCCTCCTTAAAGAGGAAGACATCCGTTTCGCCCGAAATACAAAATTTGCTGAACATATGACTCGAACTCGTGTCGAATGAACTGTCTTTTGATTGAGGAACAGATTTTTCTATCTTTTTTTGGTCGACTAAATCAGTATTGACAACAAAACTGTAGTTAATATTAAATAAAAATTCCTTTTATTCGACGAATTCTCGTCTTTTGAACCGAACATCTGATACGAGAAACAGATTTTTAAATACTATTATAATATTAAATAAAGAGATTTTCTTGAATGCAATTTACATGAAAAAAGTATCCATTTTATGCTAATTTAAACAAATTATTTCAATATTTCCAACTCTTTCTCAGTTCGAGTTAACAAAAGGGTTGCGAAAAACGAGAGAAAAATATTCTTATAATTCAATAAAGATCTCAAAAAACTGTATTTGAGTTGTAGTTTGAAAAGAGAGAAAAACTTCACGAATTCTTTACAAAATTACAATCTATTCTCTGCTTCTAATATATAATTTATGTTTGAAAATCGAATCGAAAAAAAATTTGTTCTCATCTTTTCTACTAATGTATAGTTCATCTGAAAAATGAGTGAAAAATATGAAAAATTGAGCGAAATATCGGTTCAAAGTTATGTCATTTCGCGCAATGATCTATATTTTTATATTATTTTTTTGTCGGATCTAATAAAATAAGTCGCAATAAATTATTTGCTATTAGAGCCCTGTTTTATCAATAAGTCTTAAGACTTTATATGAGTTTTTATATAAAAAGTTTTTCTTCTTTACATTCTATTCTTGACATACTTTTTATGAACAAAACTATAATTGAGTATAAATTAGATATTATTGTAAAAATCATTTCATTCCGTCTATACATTAGTTTTTATTATGAGTTGAAAATCAAATTAATTCTCAAATCTTATATTATTTTTTGCGAACAGATGTCAGAAAAGATGAAAAAAGGTTACAATAGATTGAATTTTATTTATTTGCCAAATAGTGAAATGTCAGTTGAGATGCGAATAATAAAATAATTTTCAATAAATTATTTTTGCAAAAAATATATTAATACAAAAAACATAATAATAATCATAATTTACACATAAAATAGTGTCGAAATTTTTTCTACTAATTAACAAAATTCCGATAACTTTTTTGGTGTTTTTTTTTTGTTTAAAAGATTTATTACATTTTTTAGTGCAACAAAAAATCAATTATTCATTACATCATTAGTTGTTAAGATTTTTATAAAGCCATTACTGATGGCGAAAAAAATGTGTTTCCAATATCTGAGCCGAAAACTACAACTTTAATGCAACTATTTTTCTCTCCTATGCCTTAAATTTTCTTTTCGATCAATTTGTCTTAAGTTCTAATGAATGTATTTTTCAATAGAAAATAAAATTTTTCTACTCTTGAAAGTAAAGTCTCAACGACTCAATCGCATCGGAAAATATAATCTGAAGTATTGGGAGTATCACAACAAAAGTTGAGCCACTTTTCCCATTTATAAGAATACTTTTATATACACTATAAGTCAATCGCTTTAATGGCAATTCAAGTTTGATTCAGAAGTTTTTTCATTCTTTATTTTCACGTTCTGTAGTAACTAGTGCAAAAACGCTCCCCCCCCCCGCCCCCTATCTTCATCCCTTTTTACATTCAAATAATTTAATGACTGTTTTTAAGTTTAATTTAAATAATATTTTTGTGTCATAGTATATGATTAATAGGTTATGAGAGCATCGTTTGATTTTCAACTTAAAACAGTTATTGCATCATTCGTTGCAATCAATGTTCGTTCGTTCACTTAAATAAAGAAATAAATAAAAAAATAAAAAAATAAATTTTATCAAAATATTAATATTAATACAGTTCCTCTGATTGAGAGCACAGACACATAGCATAGACACCAAACAAATAAGAATAGACTTGAGAAGAGTGAGTGAAAAATTTGGGAAAAAAAACTTTTCTTTCATTTTAATTGAAATCAAGTTTAAACTTAATATCGCTTTTCATTGAATAAACTTATGGTTCGAATTGAAAAATAAATTGAAAGTAAAAAAGAAACAAATTTTAAGTTCATTTAGAGATTGGATCCGAGAATTCAATCTAAGATTTCTTTTCCCTTCTCTTCAGTCAAATTCGATTCTCGAATTGGATTGGATTGAATTGAATTGCAATAAATTTCTTATTTCAATATATATTCTCTTCGTTTATACCATATGGTTCACCCGAACAGTTCGAATACTATTCTTTTGATTTCATTTCAAAAATCCTATTTTTATTGTTTATTTTATATTAAAAGTGTTAACAATTAGAAAAAATTCAATTCTAGAAACATTTTAAAATATATTTTGTTTTTAAAATTTTAACTTAATTTAAAATTATGGAGATTTAAAAATTTGATTTGTTTTGTATTAGAATTCGGAGATAAATATATTATATTAGGATTTTTGTGAATAAATTGTATTCGAATTTCGACTTTTGGGTCGACACACAATTCGTTTGCCTTTTTAAAAAGTTTCGATGCATTTATTGATTTCATGTTTTTATTTTTCTCCTTTCCTTCTCTTTTACAAAAAAAAATATAAAAATAAATAAATATTTTTTTTGTAAGTTTCGCATCAAAAGAGTCGTACTCTTAGGAAAACTTTGCTGAACGAGAAGAAAAAATAATATATTTTTCTTATGAGACATAAATATATATTTGTTCAAAGAGTAGCACAAGAATCCATTCGGAGAGTTCCAACTGATTCTAATTCATATTTTGCTTTTCGTTATCGCGGACTTCGCACTCGCTTTTATATCCCGAGTTTTAGCACTTGTTTTACTGCAGTTTTTACACTATATTATTCAGTCATTACTTTGAATTATTGCAGTTAAGCATTTCGTTTGTAAACGCTTTGAAAAGCGGTTATTAATCTTTGCTTTGACTTCAATTCAATATTTTTAAAAAATACATTTTTTAGAAATAATAAATCAATTTGTGCAAGCAAATGTTTTAAATGGTTTTAAAACTTCGATAAAATTAAAATAACATCAAAATAGTCTATTAACTTGAAAATTATTTAGCAATTCTTTTGATCAAATAAAAATTGGATTTGGTGCTTGTTTAAAAATAATTTCAACTTGTTAAATAATGGCTTAAAACCAATTTTTACCAAAAAAAATCTATTTTATAGACATTGTTAGTTTTTAGAGAATAAAATCGATACTTCAGTCGAGACTTTGAGCTGTCGTTTGTGACCAAAAAATAGTCCAATTTTCAAGTGTGTGATAGACCTCTAATAGCGAACAGAAATTCTTGTTTAGTCTCTGAAACAAACAACACATTCAGTCTGTTTTCGATGCTATCGTAAAAATAAATTTATCTTTTTCTTAGTGTTTTATTTTGCGTTTAAATTAAAAATATGTTTGTCTCGAAAATCAATGTCTTCGTCGCCTTATCTGATCCATTCATTTATCATAGAAATAGCGGCAAAAGCTGAGAGAAGAGTGAAAATACGGTATTTTCTATTATATACGACAGCTATTTATTTTGTGTTTCATTTATGAAAAGTGTTTTCCATTCACTCGTATTATGTATTTTTGTCGAACAAAATAGTGGAAAATTATTACAGAATAGATGGCATAACACAACACAGTACAGTACAGTACAGTACAGTAGTTAGTACTGGAAGGGAAAGGTTTTGGAGCTTTTAATATAGAGATGACCGATAAACAGATGACTAGTCCCTTATCAAACAGTTTTAGGCATATATTTTATGGCCTTTTATTATAATTAATAATATTTGAGCTGAATATTCACCACTCGCTTCTCTATCTGTGCTTAACATTTAATGACTGACTTTTACAGGAAATACTAGCGAACAGTATAGCGAATGAAATATTAGGGCCTTCTCTGGTATGATGACTGAAAATAATGATAAACAGACAGAACTACAGAACTATAACTTATATAAACGTATAAATAAGGCATAGAATCGCTTGTAATCAGAGAAATGAGTTTTTATAAGTCATAGTATCGGAAGCGAAGTCGAGCGCAAAGATTGATATATTCACAGATCTAACTAATAATAAGTTTTATTTAATCTGTTTTTCCCGACTCTAAACATCAGATTATGTATATGTTTTCGACTTAAGCTCATTATATAAGCGCTTTAATTGATTAAAGTTATTAAGTCTTATGTTTGGCTTTGATTGTAGCGCTTGTTATGTAATATAAATTGATGTTAAACTCAATATAAACTGAAAATTAATTTTTGTTTTTTGTATTTTTTGTTGTAATGATTGAACATATAATTAGTCGATTTCACAAACACTTGACTCCTTTAGAGGCAATTCAAACATCGAATTAATGTAAACATGTCTTCAATGGACAGCAATGTGTATATGA
This sequence comes from Belba bartosi, assembly GCA_034693685.1. Classification (NCBI taxonomy): domain Eukaryota; kingdom Metazoa; phylum Arthropoda; class Arachnida; order Sarcoptiformes; family Damaeidae; genus Belba; species Belba bartosi. Next base: position 13,714 of record JAQFXP010000170.1, on the reverse strand, counting down.
AAAGCGGCGCTAATTGTGAGTCAACTAAGAGTTTGTGTTCAGTCGTTCATTCAATTTGGCTATACTTTTAAAAACAGTTATATTTCTGCTCTCTTGTGATCACAACTTCTTTATTCACTCGAATGGCAACTGAATCGCAAACGTATTGTTTGACTCGAAATGTTGAAAATTGTTTTCCTAAACACTAACAATTGATTCGCGAAATAATCAATTGTTAACCAAATTTCTCGCACTATCCTATTTTTATATAAAAATTTCTATCCTGTTTTTAACTCAATTTTCGCATTAATTTTCAAATTAAAATAATGCGAAAAAAAGATTTTTATTTTATCTCAAATTAACAGATTTTTACATTTAATAAAATAAGTCAATGATTGCTATTATTCAAATTAATTCACAAATTGAAATATTGTTTACATTTTATATTTACATTAAATTCTTTCTACTTTATATTAAGTTTTCGAAAATTAATTTCAAATAAGAACGTTCGCACATTTAGGCCAAATATTAGACCCCCTCCCCCTCTAAGGTCGAACATTCTTATTGGATGCTATTCTCCTTAGTATTGAATGTCTTTATTAGCTTAAAATCAAATTTTTGATTAATAATTTAGCACAAAGAGTTCGTAAAAGTATTTATTTACTGATTTGAAGAGTTTTCCGAAGAGTTATTCTTTAATCTTAATTACAAATTAAAGTGAAAATTGTTTGCAATAAATGAACTTAACTTTAGGTTTTGTGCTATCATTGTCTCACAACTGATTGGACGGCTATAACAATATCGGAATTAGATGTAATCAATAGAATAGTAAAGGAGTTGAAGTCATTTGAGATCATTATTGAGAAACAGATGTCGAAACTCATTATTTGACATTCACTCCAAATCCAACTCCAATTCCTCTTTCCATTGCATCGAAAGCTCGGATACATTGCATCGCATCCACTACTCATTACTTGTCCATCAAATAAATCCCAAATATCTAATTGAATGTCCGTTTTCTCTAATTATTTTGTTTCGATACTAAAAAAAGTATAATAATTAACAAACAATCGAACAGAACATACAATCGGTTTAATGTTTGCATTTAGTTCTAAGCCTCGACAGCAGAGCTGAGATTTTAATTTGAAAAAAGTTTTTATTTTATTTTTTTCCGATAGCCTTAAGCACTCCTTTTATTTATTTGTAAAACATGTCATCATTTGAAACAATAGTAATTAAATTAAGAATAACAGAACATATATTTCGAATATAATAATTGAAATTTCACGCAAATTACAATTGAAAGCAAATATTCAATTTATAGCCAAAAAGGAAATGAGTGACAGATAGTGAATATCAGAATACAATGGATTTCAAATGCAAACAATTTCTGTCAAAACACGACTCAATAATTAAATTTTAAGCCCAATTCGATGCATACATTTGAAAGCCATTATAATATTTGAAAATCTATTATATTTGACGCTATTTTGAATTCTAATTAAAAATTAAAATTTATTCCGGTCTAATTTTTCAAATCCTAATAAATCATTTTTGAGAAATTTTCTTTTTATATTAATTCAGATTTCGTTTTTGAATACATAATTAATTTTTATTTTATTTTAAATGTTTTTTCCCGAAATTTAAATATTTTATTGCACTTTAAATTTTTATTTTCTTTATTGATTGTTTTTGCGAATTTAAGTTGAATTTCGGAAAAATCTTTCGCTTCATTTATTTTTAATAATATTGAAGAAAAATACATAAAATAGTTTTGATTTGAAACCAAAAGCAAATATACTGTTTGAAAGAGATTTGTCATAAAAAATACATTAAATAATTTTTTATTAAAGCATACGATAAGAGATTAAATGCAATCAAATAAATAAATAAATAGCAAAAATAAAATATTTGAAAAAACTAAAATCTAAGCATTTATTTCAAAAATATATATATATAAAACTCTTCAATAGAGTGAAAAACTAAACAAAAAAGTCATAAATATATTATTGAATAAAATGGCAACAGATTTGAGATTGAGTTCAATATACAGACAGAGAGAGAAAAGTTTTTGCAACTAATGAAGTTTGAAAGGATAGTAACAGTAAATACAAGTTTGATTTTTTATATACATATCGAATGCCATTGCGAAAGCTAACTGTGCACTGAGTCAGGGAGACGGGAGTGCAACAGGATTTTGATCAGTACTCCACCGACTCTTCAGACTTTCAATAAATATCTAACTATTTCTCGACTAAACGCTAGAGAAGAGGAGACGAGAGGAGAAAAAAGACTGAATTGAGATATAAAAAGATAGTATTAGAAACGTAGAGATAGATTCCCTTCACATCAAATCTCATATGAGTTGAAAATTTGTAATTCAATTGAATAAAACAAGTGATTCTCTATAGGAATAAAAGCGTTTGAAACGCATCAGACGTTTCTCTAGTCGTTCACTTCTCGCATATATATTCCTCTTCAGAACCATCTCTTCATTTATTAGAATTGCTTTTATTTTATTTTATTATATATTTTTTGCTCAATTCTTATTATGCATTTTGTATAGATATGCGCGTAATTGTAAACTCCGAACTCCGATGCCTTAGTCATTGTATGGGTTGTCTAGTGTTTCGGTTCTGACGTTTTTCTTCAGATCGGAAGCGAACCAAACAGTTCCTAATATTGAGAATCAGAAACTGTTTTGGATATTGTTTTTACGTCTCGCGTCGTTTCGATGGTTTCATATTTCCAGTTGTTATAACTGTTCGTATGCATCGAACAAATGCATTGAATTTTTTTGTCTGTTTTTTCTCTTCTCTCGTTTTGCTTCATTTTATGCTTACTTAAGCATATTTTTCTCTCTTCTCTTCACTATTTCTCTTATTATTATATTTCTATATTTTATTTTGTTATTCCGAAAATTTTCTTTATTATTGAATTTTTTATATCGAAAGTTATATTATTTTCTCTATTTTTCTATTTGAGATTTTTTGCTATTTTTTCGCTATTGCTTTTGACTTAATAGATAAATATATATATACAGTCAACTCTCTCAATAGTGTACGGGCAGGTGCAAGGTAAAACCGTACACTATAAAGAGCGTACACCCAAAGGAAAGTAATGAAAAATTTAACATTGTCTTCATTTGAGCCTAAATTCTCTAAATATTTGTTTTGCCTTTTAATCCATACTTTTCGACAATAATTTGATAATTAATGTCATTCGATGTCTTTAATATTTCATATTTTGTTTTTAAACTAATTGATTCTTTCTTTTGTGACATTTTAATAACTAATTAAATACTTATTTAAATGATTATTAATTTTATAAAGTACTAGTTCGTTGGCGCATTACAAAAAAAAATTCCAACTTTAACACCAATCTTTCTATATCACCCTTTCTAGCCATATATCAAACCCGTAGCCACATTCTTATCAATACAATTATTATAAAATCTATAACAATAGTTATTAATAAACAAAATCTAAAATTTTTAATTTGCAAATTTGCAAAAATTTTCGCAAATTTGTAAATATATTCACATTGTTTAGCCCGACAGATAAATAACAAAATTTTCCTTAATATATAGTAATTAGATCAATAGTTACTTAAATGGGTTTAAAATATAAATTTGTTTATAGTTTAAACACATTTTTCAAAATCAATTAAAGCCATAAATTATTAATAAATTAAAATATTTGTCGTTTTTGTTTAAATCAATGATTTGCGTACACTATAAGGAAGTGTTTATAACTATTAATTAAAAAAAAGTATACACAATAGGGAGCTGTGCACTATGTGGGAGTTCACCTAAGGGAAAGTTAAATAGCATTACAGTTATAGGAAAACCGCCAAATCAGTACAATTTGTACACTACCGAGAGCTGTACACTGTCGGGAAGTTCACTACCGAGAGAGTCGACTGTATTTAGATATATTATATATTTTTTTAATCTATTGTTTTTATTTCTGAACAAATGCAAACAGATATAAAAAAGCAATTTAATAAATATTGAATTTTATTTTATTTTTAAAAATTTTAAAGTAATTTGGTTTTAGGATTGAATATATTTTTTAAAATCCATAACTTCTTTCGACTTATGTTTTGTAATAAAAATTATTAAATTTTTTATGCTTTTCGTATTTTGATTTTAATTTGAGACAACTGATAGCAAATTAGGCTAATATCGAATACGTATTTTGCTTTTACTTTTTTATAATTGCCTTTTCTATTCACTTAATCCGCTTAATTGAGTCATTAAATTCCAATCAATAAATAAATCTATTATCAAAACAATAGCTTTTATTCTATTATCGCTAAAAAATTCTTTTCACGCAATTATTGATTTTTATTCAATTATTTGAACTTTCAATTCGATTCAATTTTCATGTAATTGTTAGAGCGACGAATTTTACATATTTACCTTGCTCCGTTTTGTTTTTAAAAATTTAATTGTTTAAATTAAAATTTTTGGATAAATTGTTTAAAAATATTCTTGGTTTATTTTAGAATAATTTAATTTTTTTAATCTTTAACTTTTTATTTTTTATTATCAAAATAATAAAGACATAGTATTTGGAATAAATTATTTTAGCTAATATAAACATATTTGAAAATTATGCAAAAGTACATATTTAATTTTACATTAGCGTGTTTTAATTTACGTAGTACGCCATATATTAATACATATCAATAGCTATAAATACTGTACGTATCAGTCATTGCTCTATCAATTAGTTAAGTGATATTAACTGTTCAATAGCCGGGTGTTCGTTGAATCGCAACCAATGTCCCTAATGTCCCTCAAAACGACTAAAAGTTTTTGCAAAATTGTTGCCTATTTTTTGAGTGCGAAATATATAATGAAGAACTAAATGTCTATTATTGAAAATTGATGTAAAAAATGTCACATCAACTGTCATTTGCATATAAATTAGTAAAATAATTGATTGATTAGCTTAAACTCGAAACCAATTTGAAACCAATTAGACGATCGAAAGTCTAATTTGAAAAATATATTTTCTACAAAAAAAAATAAGAAAATTATTTTTAGAATTATCTTATGATAGAAAAGTCAATTAAAAATACTTTGCGTTAAAAATATGAATTATTCAGAACTCAAACAAATAAGAAGAACAAACTTAAGATGACACATGCTTAGTTTTTTTTGGTTTAAGCAGACATTTCAACAATTTCAAAAATAAACATTTTGAATTTAAGAGTTGAAAATGGTTTGTCGAGAATAACGGCGAAATTATTTTTATATAAATAAATAACAAGCTCACTAGACGAGACTTTAGGTCGTATTACTTTTTAAACGCGTTATTCGAAACAATAAATTGTTTTTGTAATTGAAATGATTTATCTTGACTTTAAAACTAACAAAAAATAAATAAAAAGATTTAAATAGTTTCGCAAATGTTTACAAAAACAGTAAAGGACTGAGAATTTGAGTTTAAGAAAAATAAATTTCCTCTAGCTAGCAATTTAGGCAAAATTGAAGCAATTTAGAAACCGGAGCAATTAAGACTCAGCCATACTGTCTGGTGCGCTAGACTAGTGTTGCCGAGGGGTTTGGGGTATGTCTTGTATAGTATGAGTGAGATATTATAGAATTAAAATACTCGACCGTCTGCTCGAATAGCCATTGATATCTGGACTCATAAATATAATCTAATAAAATGAGTCAAACATTTACTACAGTTTTATTGCCTTCAAAAGGCAGTAGATTTTTAGCGATAGAGCCGTTTTGAAAACTCTAAATATTATCGCTAATAACTTTGCTTTTTAGTGAAGGCTTTTTATTTTTTATTGCTTTTAACCTATTTTCTGATGATATTTACTGATAAATATGAAAAAAGTTCATCAAAACTAATAATACGACTTAAAAATTGTGATGCAAAGCAAAGGCTATCGATAATAGAACAGAATTATCTGTAATAATAAAAATATGCAGAAAAGAGCGGAATCGCATAACTTATTCCTAGCCTTTCAGTCGCTCAGACCTAATATCGCTCAGACCTTAAATTACTTTTTTTTCTAGTCATCACTTTTTTCACTCTCTCTTTCACTCACTTTCCTCTCCTATGATATGCGAATGCTTTTTGTGAGTCAAACGATCATTTCGTATAACTTTTGCCGTATTTTTATATTTGAATTCCTCTTCGAATATATATATATATTTTTATGAAAAACTTTTTCCCCACTCTTTCGTAAAGAGCACTCGAGAAAAAAAGTTTTATTTTTCAAATTGAATGCAAAAATTTTCGAATCTATTCATCCAATGAAAAATTTTTTGCTGAAAAATTTTTATTTTTGAAGAAATTCTGCAAATTTTTCAGCTTTTGGTAGTAAAAAGAAAAACTAATTTAATATCTGTTCAGTACTAGTGACGAGTGTTGAAAAGATTAGAATTAGAATTGAGTTTTCAATTCAATTAAAATATTCTTGTTTACGAGAAAAAGAAAATTTTGTTTAATTTAATTTTTAAAAACTCTTTGGAACTGATGTTTGCTTAGAGAATGTTGTCTATAGACTAACATTGCTGTTGAAAGCATCTCTTCAACGCATTTATTATCTAATTTTCTAACTGTTAGTTCAGCTCTTCTTTAGGTATTATTAGAAAAATTAATCTTAACTTTCGGAATGAAAAATGAGCACAAACTCAGCGCCAATTCGTCTTTTACTGTATAAGAGCAAAAACATAAGCACTAGACTCGGAAGTCGACGAATACATAGAGAATATAGTGATGTTTATTGTGTGGAAATTGTTTTTTTGGCGATTTTGAGCCGAAAACAAAACGTGATTCGACTGTATTTATAACTAAAAGTATAATTTAGAACGACTTGAACCGTAGAGTACTTCTGTAGTCGAAAAGTGGAGATAAGTTGAATTGTCATTGATTTCGATTTTCTCGTCTATTCTCACTTTTTTCAGTTGACTATTTTCACTACTTTTCCATTTCTATTCCAATTTTATCCCTTTCTTTCGGTCAGTGAGTATTTCGAGTATTTTTCTTTGCCGTTAACGACATTTTCCGACTATAACTGGATATGTGTTTTGTTAGACCGAAATGTGTACTCTTCTCACAACACTTATAGACTATAGACTATAGAGTTGTATAATAGTGTATACGCTGTGTCTGAGAGAACCCGAAACCGAAACTGACGGCTAGTCTATCTCCAAACTAAAGGCTTAGTTGAGTTGAAAGGTGTTTGGAATAAAATATTCAGCTATTCTTGCGTTGCGAACACACATTAGAATAGATTTGTTCCGAATTTGTACTCTCAATGCGCTTTCAGAATCTCTTTGCCTTCCCCTCAACGCTAACGCATTCAAACACGAAATTCAATACATCTTCGCTCACAACTACGAACAGTTCGATATTTCTCTTATTTCGATATCTCTTTTGCTTTTTCTTTATTATCTCTTTTCTTCTCATTTTCTCAATTGCTTTTCACACAATTTTTTTTATATCAAAATTAGAAATAAAATTATTAGAATTATTAACAAGAATTCCTCATTTCGACGACTCATTCGCTCTTTTCTTTATATTATATATTTTTTATTCTTTATTCTCTCCTATTCTTCACTTTAATTCATTCCTTACTTATTGCTTATTCGTAAGGTTTGACTGCCATTCAAATGCTAAATAGATTAAGATTTATGAAAATTTCTAAAATACATTACAATCAATAACAGATTTTTTACTCCTTTCCCTTTTTGCCCCTCTTCTCTATGTGCCCCCTCTTCCCACTCCTTGATAGGCATTATTATAAGTATAAGTATAAGTATGAGCCGTCCGGAGTGAGCAATGATTTATTATTCTCGAACAGAATTTTTGATCAAATATTCGTATTTTTTTCTGTTTCACTGTTTCTCTTGTTGTGTCGTAAGAATGGAATTGAAGAGAAGAGAAAAAAGTTTTTCTTTTTATTTGTTGTTATGTGTGTCTAATCTGGTGTAAACTCCGAAATACTTGAATTTTTGCTCTTCTATTCTCTTTTTCCAATTTCTCTATTGCCATCACTTTATTGTCAGCAGAAGTCCAGATCACAAAAGCATATGAAGAGTGAAATACTTTTAATGGTATGACTTGTTAGGAGTTCTCGCACTACAATAACGACAGCGCCAGTCAATACAGTCCAACACATATTGAGAGTTGATATTTGAAAAAACTTTGTTATTATGTATGAATCCGAAAGCCTAAGTCAGTGTTATTTTGAAAATAGTCCGTAAGTGCAGACTATTTGCCTCCACTTAAAGACAGTTTGATTTTTATTTCTCTCGAGATGTGCGAAGTTTTTTGCGATTGAAGTTCACAACTAATGAAAACTTGAACTCAACTCAGATTTTCCACATCTTCACCAAAAATCTCTTAAGTAATGTAATCTTTTCCGCTAAACCAAAACCCAAATACTCTGTAATCTTATTATTAGTTTTTTTATTGAATTTTTTTAAGAAATATTTTTAACAAAAAAAAAAGAGAAGAAAATTTAGTCTTTAATTCAATTCTTTTACTTAAAGATACAATTTTTCGTTATTTACTAAATAGTTGGAAAATATTTTTTGATGAGAAAAATGAATTAAATTTGATGTGGGATTAAAAAAATGAAAGAATTTATATATATTGAAAAAAATGAGAGCACATACTCGTTTTGACTGCTAAATCAAATTATATTTGAGTAAAGTTGGGCTTATTTTCAGTGCCGATTGAATCTGTCGGCGAATATTTTAATGTCAGCCTTAATAAACATTTTAAGTGTTTGTTGTGTGAGATATTGTCACCGAATGTAGTGACACATTAAGGCATATCATGTCATAGAGTTTTTGGGCTTCAATTAAGTGGATCTAAACAAAAGTCGAACTGAACTGTAAGCAAAAACCTGATGACTTGCTATTCCCCAATGGTTTCATCATTTGTGCGAATGAGTGGAGGGCTATAGGAAGGGCTGATTGAGATAAAGATAGAATCCAATGCCAGACTGTGTTATAATAATATCCACACAACGTATTGTACGTATTGTACACAATGGACGAGTAATTCGAGTCTTCTTCTGGCTTTCAGTTCTCTTTTACTTCAGAATCTGATGAAACTCTCATTTCTGGCACTCTCTGTCTTAGGAATGTTGAGCCAATGGCGAACTCTCCGGAGGAATCAATTGGGACTCGTATTTATTTGGGCTATCAGTGCCCAAACGTGTCCACATTGTGTACCAGTAATTACTCAATGACTCGATGACCAACTTTTTCCACACGATTTCAATTTATATTGCATTTCAACACCAAATTGAATGTCTCTTAACTTTAAGTGCAATTCAATACAAATTCAATACTTGTCCACAGAATTGTCTTCACTACTGTTCTCAACAACTCAACAGTTCGAGTGTATGAAAGCTATTATTCAAAACCGAGTTATTAAAACATTTGTTCGCAAACTAATTGTCACGAATTCCTTCGCCATTTAATACCCAATTCTTTACATTAAGTTATGGCTAATATTTTATGTATTTATTTTATTTCTAAATTAATTTGTTTATTATTCGAGACTCGTCTCCAAACCAATTATTATTAAGAATTTTCTTCAATTTATTAGAAAAAATAATATATATATTGCCATCAATTTGATTAAAAGCAAACTTTTTTATGTGAGACTATTTATAGAGTAAAACAAATTTTTATTACTTGAAAATAAATTTTATTGTGCAATGTGTCTGGAATTCAAGAAATCTAAGTCATTTCCAGATAGTTATTATCTTCAATGTTGTTTGTTGAGAAAATCTGTTGCGTTTTTTATATTTAGCTAGCTAACAATAATAATAATAATAATTTAACTCAATTTTATATACATTATATTTCCGGTTATCTAATTACGAGACGTTATTCAATTTGGAAATATTTTTGAATTTATTATTTTCAAATTACTTATATTTCTTAATAGTTTTTTGAATAAAAATTATTTCTTATTCAACGAATAATTATGGAATTGAAGAATAAGTACTAAATTATTAGGAATTCTCAAGTTTTTTATTGCGTAATATTGTTTTATTGCATTTCTTATGTTTTAATATCGAGCGTTGAGACGATATGTTGTATACTATTACGAGAATGTATTACTGGCAGCGATTGCCTAATTGCTTATATTATTATTATTAGTAAATTATTTTTTATATTAAATTCCTTCAAATGCGCTCATAATATGAAGTGGAAGTTGTGCTCAAAAAGTAATTTCTAAACATTCATTAATCCTTACGATCATACATAATGAACATATTTTGAGGCATAGTAAATTATAAGGCACAGGGATAAGGCAGAGGCAGAGGCAGAGACAAAAATACACTACTGTATGTGTTTGTCGCTCAATAAATAAGCGAAGGCTTAAATATTGCATTAACTGAAATTAAAGCTCTGGGCTATAGTGCGGTCAATCCGAGAGCTTTTTCTTGTGCCTCGTCTACTATAAACTTAATCATAGATTAAAGCCTAATATAAATGACCGCAGAATACGCTATACATTACTCGAGTTTTTCCCTAAAATTTGAGTCTCATCTCTTGAATTGATCGATAAATTGTGTTTCGGTAAAATCGAGCCCTCACTCACTGCCTCTCCCTTTCGAAACACACTTGAAATGCTTTCTAATGGTAATTGTTTTGTTTACCCCTAACTCCGAATTTCTTCGCTCATCAATACTCTACTTAAGAGTTTTTATTCAGTAGTAGTCTTAGTCTCTATTCCTGTAATGGATACTAATGTTTGGAATCGACCCAAAAATATCGTTCACAACAATAAACTCGTGACTGAAATACGATTATATCATATGATTTGAGAGACTTTATTCGATTAGCTTTTATACAATCAATAATTCAAACTACAGTTCTCGACGTCGAGACAGACGTCGTCTCAACTATATCTCTTTCTCCCTGCTCTCTCTCTCCCTCTCCTCTCTTGCCTCGTCTTTAAAACTTTGATTGTATCCCTTATGCCTCTATTGTTGAATAAGTATTTATTAAAATTATTTCTATTCTCCTATTCTCTATTCGCTTGTTTATGGCCTGTCATTCATTAAGACATTGAACCCATTATTAATAGCAATATAACACGAATTTCCATAATTTTATTTGTTCTCCAATTTATTTCTGCTGTTGTCTGGTCTCAGTGTTCAAACTCTTGAGATATGAGAAACAACAACAAAAAAGGAAACACTTTTAGCCTAAATATTGTTAAATGGGTTTTGATTCGGTTTAATATTTGTTTAATTTGTTCTTTTATTAGCGACTGTTAAACACGAGAATACAGTGGTATTACCAAAATAATGGCCGAAAATGATAACTTTCTGTACATACTATTCACTCGAAAGCCATTGTTAGATAAGAGTTGTATAAAATGTTCGCTTCGTTTCCTTTTAGTTCACTTCCGTGTCTTCCAACTCGAAAGTTGGGACACATTTCCGACAAAAACTGGCAATGGAGTAGATGTGGGGAAAGGAGTTTTCGATGAGACGTTTGCAACTCATTATTCGAGATTTGTTTCTCGAGTACTACTCATACATTAGATATGATTGCAGTGGTGTATGAGTTGTCGATAGAGTCAATAGTAGTAACATTAATATATGTGAAGTGAAAGGAATCGAAGGCATAATTCATATTATATGATAACTACGGCTACTGTTCAGTACGAGTCTTACAGTTAGTCTCATACTGTATGATAAGTATGAAAGCATATAATGCATTACTGATCACTGGAGATGAACTGTACCGAACAGTGCCAAACTGTACTGGAACAGTTAGCGATGATTAATGCTGCCTAAAAGCAAAAGCATTTCTTGTATCGATGCATACGATATATATTATATGAAATTTTCTGCTCTTCTTCTGCTCCTCTTCTGCCTCTACTCCCAATTTTGGTGAATCTTAAGACTACCAGACGTTTGATAGATAGCTAACTGAGAGAGCATTGAGTCTAACATGTGATACGACTATATCGTTAATAACCGCTATTGTGTGTCCGAGAGATCTGTATAACTCTGAGTATTATTTCATTTTCATCAGACATTGCAAACAGTGATCAGTCGAACAGAAGAGACGGGTCTGTCGTCTTGACTCTGAACAAGCATTTCTTCATAAGGCGTTGAGTCGGTTCTGAGTCCAGTGTGTTATACAAAAAATAAATAAATACATACATACAAAGTGCACCAGTGATGCACTACTGCCTGTCTGCCTGTGCCACAGCTTTAGTACATAATCTGAGTGTTAATGTTGTGTTATTTGGCTTTTATGTATTGTTAAGTTATACTCAAAATCACTTCCGACTCGTTTTGAGTTTAGCGAACGTTTTATTATTTTCTCGCTTTTGCTTTCGTCGAAACGCATGTAATGTATAGTATGTAGAGATGACATAAAAAGGAACATTAGTTCCACTATAAGTGGCTCTCAGATTGAGATGGCCGGAGGAGAGGGAGAGAGAGAACGGGAGAGAAAGAGACATAATTCAATGAAGCGAAACTATCCTCACGCGCTCCAGCCTTTCATCATTTTATTTCTACTTTCAATTTAGTCTTCTCTCTCCTCTGCCCTCTCTCTCCTCTCCTCTGCTCTTTCTCTCTCATAGTAATGTAATGAAAATGCTTTTCAATATAGATTTTTTGCTTACAATACAATAATACAATACTATTGTATTTTACGCTTGACTTTCATTGAGGAAAAATTTTATATTCCTTCACAAAACACCAAATGTATCTCATTTTTGTCTCTTATGTATGTACTGTAATAGCCTGTCCTTTCAATGCCTACTGTTAGCGCAATCTTATCTCTCATATCATTTAGACTTTCCAGTCCTTCAAAATTATTCGCAAAACTTTTCACTTATATCCAACAAAAATCGAATAAATATTTTGCATTTTCTTTATTCTAATGGGAATTCTCTGATTGCCGTCTCTTTTGCCGATGTTTTGAATGCAATCGAAATGTTCGCGCGTAGTTTTACACAATTTGTACGAATCGATTACTATAAATTTAGTTAGTCTATAAGGCATTGGAACAAAAATGTTTTTGCATTTAGTCTAGTTTTGTGAATAAATTTATTGAAAAATTTCATTTTTTGAAATTAGATTCTGATTTGAAAATTGTTGACTCAATAGTGAAATAAATATTAAAAATATTATTATTCGGGAAATATAAGCCAAACCGTATGCATATACTACTACTTAGGTTTTGCATCACTGCTCTATCAAAGGCTATTAAAAGATGAGCTACTCTTCCGTTAAAACTAAAAAGAGTGAAGAGTTTAGTGCAAAATATGATTTGCTATTTGAAAAGTTCAAAATTGTTTTGAATAAATATTAAAATACTATTCTATCCGAACAAATGCCGACTAATTAAATGCAAATTCATAATTAATATACGAAATGCTTATAAATAATTCACTAAATTATTAATTTTTAACACAAAAGGGATGAAAAAGAAAAGAGAACTACAGTAAAGAAAAAAAAGAGAGAATTCTCTAAATTACAATTTAATGAGTTCTGACGAATACATATTTTTCAACTCAATTCCTAACACTTGCACTACATTTGCGAAAAACTGTAGATTAGAGAACAGAAATAGTTTATAAATATTGAGTGAAATTTCTGTTGGGAGGGAGAGAGAGAGAGAGAGCAGGAAAGAGAGAGAGAGAGCAGGAAAGAGAGAGAGAGAGCAGGAGAGAGAGAGAGAGAGAGAGCAGGAAAGAGAGAGAGA
>JAQFXP010000169.1:0-40921 GCA_034693685.1 Belba bartosi | reverse complement strand
TTATGTATGACTCTTCTGATATTAACAAGATAAAAAATACTAGCTTGTAGCGCCAATTTTGAATTTGGAGAACTATAGTATATACTCTCTTCAAATATTTTCGCATTTACTCAAAATTTATATAAATGTTTAAAATAAAACAAAATATTTGTTAAATAAAAATAATTTTATTTTATAGTAAAAATTTAAAAATCAATTGAAAAATAACTAAACCTTTAAATTGAAAATAAATATCAATAAAATAAATGAATAACTAATGAATAATAATGTAGAGAATAGAATGTAGAATAACTAATGTAGAGATCGATAGAATGGCCAGAGTTTGAGCGGAATTTTGAGTACCAGTTCCGGGCGATTGATCGCAAGGCATGTATTTCTTACAAACGGCATTGGTTTCCGGAATATTAACCAATTTCGGACAGGCCTTTGAGTAAAGAGAGTCGACACTTTCGCCTGACTTTGTCACCGCAGAACAGGTAGTAATCGTCCCATCCTTTAGTTGTTTGATATCCTTATCCATACTCTCTCCGCAAAATTTTTTATACTAATAATTAATTAAATTTTAAACAAAAGAATTAAATTTTTGTATAATTTAATTAAACGTTAAAAATATCAATTAATTTAAGTTAAAAAGATAATTAAATACCAAACGAGTGAAAGCACATAGGTTCTCAGATGCAGAACAACACATGACTGCGCGGCCCGGAAACAACTGTGGTGTCCATTTATTTACCAAACAAAGTTGTAATTCATTTAATTCCTTAGTCATCGTATCCACGTCTTTGCAACCATTAATGTCATTGAAGAGAATTTTGTCTTTTATCGACGACTCGACTCCACTCAACAAAACTATTAATACAAACACTTTTGACACTAAAATCATTTTAATTCTCTGTTTAAACTAATTAATTCTATTCTAAGTATTAGATCAATTAACCAATTATTTGTGAACTAATAAATCAATTTTAAGATCAGAGTCTAATTTAGAATTCAATTTCAAATTTATATTATTCTATAAGTGTTTCCGTTTGCACGCGATTACAAAAATTTATATTTTCTAAAAATGTTACGAAATTATATTTACACTAATGTGTACCAATGTCGTATTTTAGGCAACCATTCTGTGTTGCCGCGCGCTAATTTTTGCCTGTTAAATATATATATATATATTTGTTATATATATTATTATAACAAAAAGGGCTAATTGTTTAATATATATTTGATTTATAGTATTAATTTTAAAATAAAATTAATATAAAAAGTAAAACTAAAAATAAACCAATTTTTTACAAAGTAATTAAATTATATAAAATTTGCATTAAAAATAAAACAAAATGAAATTTTAATTTAATATTACTTTACTTTAATATAATTAATTTATATAAAAAAATTTTAATTAAATTTTTAACTAAATAATATTTTAACTTTATATCAAACATTAAACAATTAGTCTTTTTTGTTGCAATAATATATATATATATATATATTTATATTATATAACTGCGGGTTAACAGGTAAAACTTAGCGCGCGGCAACACTGAATGGTCTTCTAAAATACGACACTGATATGTACTCAATATATCAATAATATATTGATATATATGAAAAGAATTTTGGCGGAAAGTGATGGACAAAAATTTTATTCAGATTTTGCTTAACATTTGCTAGACAGTTTTATATATTTATTATCAAATAAGTTAAGTGTAAATGCATTTAAGAAAATGCTTAAAATAACACTTCAAAGCAATACATCTCTAATTAGCAAGCAAAAGTTATGTATTAATTATAGTGACATTAATTAGAAAAAATAGTTTTATAAATATTATTATAATTTTAAGTTTTAATTACACATATTTTAATTATTTTTTATATGATTAGTGAATAATGAAGATGAGAACTATGCAAAAATACCCCATAATTTTGAAAGTTTGCATTTATCCCTGTAGCATTTGTTCCACGAAAAGAGGCTCCTTCGACGAAGGCGGCCGGCAAGTTTTTTGACCAAAATTAGAAAATTTTTCTTAAATTTTTTTTAAATTTTTGCTAAATTCGGTCTAAATTTAGTTAAATTTGGCAACATTCTTTTATAAATATTTGGTTTTTAAGCGTTTTTTAAATCCCTCTTCTGATAACCTCTAGGGTTTTGGCCTAATTTAAAAAAAATCCCACCTGGACCGGCCGACCTTCTCTCTCCCTGTCTACCAATGAATGTGGTATTAATTGCAATATAAGTTATAATTTATAACTTTATCAGTTTGAAAAAATTAAATAGATTGTTTTGTTGTCAATGGAAATTAGTTTAAAACATATCTATAAAAGAAAAATTAATTATTTATTTATAATAAAATTTTGTTAAATTTATTTAAATATACAAAAAAAATATTAATTTAAACTAAACACAAATTGTATTTTAATTAAAAATACAATTTTTTATTAATTAAAAATATATTAAATTCAGGCGTAGACCGGATTGAGTATCGGATTTACTCCTAGGCCTACACCTCCAATGCCATAACCGCCGTAACCGCCATAAAGACCTCCGACACCAATACTAAGCCCTCCGACGCCAACACCACCAATGGGAAGGCCAACGCCTCCTATGCCATAACCGCCGTAACCGCCATAAAGACCTCCGACACCGATACCAAGCCCTCCGACGCCAACACCACCAATGGGAAGGCCAACACCTCCTATGCCATAACCCAGACCGCCAATGGGGAGGCCTACACCACCAATGGGGAGACCTACACTACCAATGCCAAGGCCTACACCACCAATGGGAACGTTTACACCTCCGATGCCATAACCCAAGCCATTGACTGCATACGGATTTATTCCTAAATTTAGTGATAATGAGTTTATAACCAATGGATTCATTGCTTGAGAATTCACAGTATTTTTTGATTATTATTATTCAATGGATCTGACCGTCAGTGCACTCATACCTAAGTTTCCGACACCAATGCCGGCAACGTATGGGTTGGCTATGATTCCATTGTATGGAGCGATCACTTCGGTCCCATAAATGTTGTACGGATTGTATGCGATTTGATTGTATGGATTCAATACATTCACTCCTAAGTAGGGATTGATAGCCAAAGAGTTGTATGGGTTAATGCCAATGCCCAAACCCAGGCCTGGCGCCAATCCAACACCCAGACCTCCTACTCCTAGACCGTTAATTCCAAATCCAAGTCCACCCACACTAAAAGTGCGTCTTTGGATACCTACTCCTCCGCCGTATAGTCCACTACTGGCACTGCTAATGCTCACACCTCCTCCTCCTCCTCCAACGCTGGTCTGTTGGCCAACTGCACTGGTACCTATCTGTGTTGCTGATGCAATAGAGCACAAGACAACGAAAAGTAAAAATTTAAACATTTTTGGCCTTATCTTCACTCTATGATATCTAAAGAGGAAATGCGTTACAGTTTTTCAGTCCATATGTTTAATATTCACTATTTATGTCTGTATTTCGAAATTGTCGAAATTTGATCTGGATATATGCAATTTTTAATTATAAAAATACGTCAAGTTTGTACTTCTTTGCTTGGTTTTATGTTCTATACCTAGATACCTTAATCCAAAACTTATTGGTAGGATTTTTATTTTTAATTCTTTGAAATTTAATTTATTTAATCTCGTTGAATTATAAAAATCTAAAGTTGGTTTAATTAAAAAAAAATTTATTTTGAAAAAATATATATATATTTTGTGTTTATATTTTTTAACTAATCAGGTTGAGCTAAAAATTGATACTGAGCTCCCTCTGATTTTTTTAATATGTTAAAAGGTGCTTGATATTTTAAACTTTCAAAGTTAATCTAACTTTGTTTGTAAAAATTTACTAAATTTTAAAGATTACAACGAACTTATTTACTTTTATCGTTGATTTTAATACAATATCACACTTAAACTAAGAAACATAGAAATATAAAAAATTTATTGGTTTTTGTTTTTACGTCAGTGGACACAAAAAATCATTTTATTAATATGTTTAACAAAACGTCGACATTTGGCTTAATGACGTATGTATGCGTTGATTGGCATAAAAACAAATAATAGTTTAAATCTACCAATCAATGCACACTTATGTTATGTTATATAAACCAATAGAAAGCCGTCGAAGTTTTACTAACAAAATCAATAGTTCTAATGTAAAAATTTAGTTAAAACTTTAATAAATCATATAATTATTTATTGCAAAATATAGCAAGAATGTTTTTAATTGGGCATTTAATTTGAATATTTTAGTGAATAGATATTTTCTACATTACATAAATAACTAATTAAAAACCCAGAATTTTTAAACCTGAAATTCAATACTAAATTTCTATTAAAATTAATTTTTTTTAAATTAATAATTAGTCAATAAGAAACAATACAATTTTTGAATAACTTATCCAGAAAACTTCTTAAAACTTAATTCGTAATCTTTATTTAAATTCCAAAATATTTAAAACAATTAAGACATTTTTTAAGACAAAACAGTTAATCAAACTTTAAAAGTCAACTAAACTGTAGGAACCGCCGGATTAGTAGCCACCGAAGCCATAAGTTTAGCGATGTATGGATTCGGAGCATTAAAGTCGATTGGAGTCAATGGCTTCCAGGGAAGAGCCGGTACCGATGGATCAAAGGGAGCAGGAAAGTTAGTGCCAAATGGCTGAAACGCTCCAATTGGCAGCGGAATACCGGGCGCCGCCAACGGCTGACCACTCAAACCAGACGCCAGTAATTGTTGCTGAAGGCTAGCACTGGCGGCAATATTAGGATTGCCAACACCGGCGACGGCTAACTGCTGGCCCTGGAGTATAGCCGAAGCTGCTTGAGCTTGAGCCAGGTCATTAGCTGCCAGTTGTTGCTGGCGAATGGTATTGATCGCTATATCCTGCTGTATTTTAGCGCCAGCATTGGCCAACGCCTGCTCCTGAGCTCCAATTACGGCCAACTCTTGGTTTTTTAAATTAATTACAGCCGACACTTGCTGCGCTTCATATCCAGGGGCTGTTAGTTGCTGTACATATGCAACCGATATGGGATCGGCGGGATTGGTCGGTGCTGTTGCTGCCAGAGAACTGATGATTAATAATATGATTGTTTTAAACATTTTATATGATTTAATTTATGATTATTTTATTTGAGAATAATTTTATTTTAAAAATTATGTTTTTAACTAAAGGTAATTAATATCAAATGTAATTTGATGTTTAGTTAAAAAGTTTTTAATTAAGTGCTTTTAATCAGATGTGTATTTTGTTGTTGAACTATTACTCATTTAATGATATTAATCAATGTTTTCCATAATTTTTAACATTTTATTTTAAATGTTTAAAAAATAAGTTTTTATATAATTTGCAAAATATATTTATAATTGTCAAAGACATTATTTTTTAATTAAACGTAAATCTAAATAAATGTAATTAGATAAAATATTTAAACAAGAGTATATCTTGTCATATAAGACAAATATAATGATTGTAAACATCAAAACGAAATAATATCAGAGCTAGAATAAGCTGAATAGGCTGAATAAGAATAATTTAGCAAGGCGGTATTATATTACTCTAGCATTTAATACTGTAATAAACAACAAATGTCAATAATAATAAAGAGTGCTTGGTAGGTTGATTAATTTTTAGGTCAAGGTAAACATTTTTAAAGTCAACTGGTTCTACAACTTTGACTTTCGAGTTATTAATTATCGATTGAATGAAAATTGTATTTTAAGTTAAACTTCAGATTTGTAATCAAAGTATAAGAATATAAAAAACTGACAAAAGATAAACGAGAGATTAAACGCGAAAAAAGGAGATTGAGGCTATATGCTATAAGCGCATGTATTTAAATAAAAAATGTAATTAACTAGCAAACTAAATTACGATGGAAAAATAATCAATAAATTTACTAGTTGACAAAATAGAGTAATTATGTAACGAAATGATAAATAAAACAAATATAATTTAATAATTTTTCTGTCTTTAAATAATTATAAACTTTAGAACAAGATAATATAATTTTTTAAAATATGTTTACAATGTTGTAATACAGTATTTATATATGAATTTTTACTATTGATTTTATTTAACCAAGCTAATTTGAACATAAGTCAAAACTTTTTACTGTAAAACTGTAAACTTGACGAAAAGCGAATAAATGACGTAATTAATGAAAGAGAAACACATAAATAGTGTCAACACTACTGACAACAACAAACACATCACAAACCGAAAGAAAATTATTAATAATATAAAAATTAAGACTTAAACTGAAATAATGTCATTAATTATGGATTTTAATCAATTAAATCGATAAACAATTGAATAATAAACCCCAAAACCAATTAATAAACCGATAAAAAAGTATTAAAAGTCAAAAATAATAAAAACAAAAAATCAAAAACGTGTCGAAAAAAAGTGGAAAAAATCAAAACAAAAATCGATTGAAGTGTTGACTGAATTTGAATTGCGATCGAATCGGACGTCAGTTGAAGCGATCGATTGGTTCGAGTGATCGGCGAAGAAGTGAGTGATGCCATCGAAGAAGAAGAAGTACAACAGTCGGTTCCCGCCGGCCCGGATCAAGAAGATCATGCAGTCGGACGACGAGGTCGGCAAAGTGGCACAAGTCGTTCCCATCATCATCTGTACGGACACTCAGTTACCACTCTTTCAGATATTTGTTTTGTTTTGTTGTTTTGTTTTTCAACTCTTTTGTCACTAATTTGTTTGGTTTTGCTTTTGAATGTTTGAGCGCTGGCAGACGGCCAGACCTCTCTCCTCTCCCCTCTGGCGCTGTCTCACAGGCCTGTCCTTTCTGGTGCCAGTCTTGCGCTTAAGATAAGCAGTGGTTTTGTCTCTTTTCCCAAAAAGTTGACGATATGTTTGTCTGATTAGTGTTTGTGTCTGAGAACGGCTCTCAATGTCTAAGTCGTGTGTCGTTTGACTCAGTTTTGAATTTTTTTGATAATTATTTGTTTAAACATTTGATTTGATTTAATAATCAATTGATTGCAATCCATAGCGAAAGCGCTGGAGATATTCGTCGCGTCATTACTTCGCTCGTCATCTGCGGTCACCCGAAGTCGGAACGCGCGGACATTAACACCGAATCATATGTTTGTAGAGATTTATAACTCTTTAGACTTAATGATTGAAATTGTCGAATGACTTAGACTTTAATAATGAATTGATTCGAACCGTAAACCCAATAGAAAGACATCAATCCTGAGCGACGATCAGTTCCAATTCCTGCGAGAGTTGGCCCAAACCATACCAGACGTGAATCCGGGCGCCGAAGCTGAAGAAGAGGAGGGCTCGGCTGTGGGAATGACCACCACTGCCGGCACTGGTTCGACGGGAAGTGCACCACAAATGGCGCCATCAGTGCCCAGATTTCAACGAAAGACATCTGAGAACAGGACCACAACGACGGCGACGGTTACATCGACCACAAGCGGGCACCAGCTGTCGGCCAGTGGTCAGGTGGCGGCCACTGGCTTTCGGACGCGCGGTCGGCCCCGGAAGAGGCCGCTCGAGCCCCAGATGTCGGCGCAGTTGAGCCGAACTATAAGCGCCGCCTCTTCTACGGCCACAACAATCGAAGAGCCGGAAGAAGATGAGGAGACGGAAGAGGAGAGTGAGGACGAGGAGGTCGACGACGAGGAGGACTGTCAGCCACTCAATAGCAATAACAATGTGAACCGAATTAGTAGTTCTCAACAAATCATTAGTAATAACAATAAGAATTCATTTAATTATTATTATTCTTCGAATACGACTACTCATCCATCCATAGCCACAATTGAGTCGACATCCCAGTCCTTGCCGTCGGTGAGCGCCGCCGCTCGACAATCGATGACCGCTTCGATGGTTCTGAAGCACCAGAAGCCGGCCATTGATGAAGACGACGATTACGACAATTAGATATAGAGTTCCATAACATTTGACTATAGTTTTTGATTAAGAATTTTTTTGACAAATTTCGCGAACTTTTTAGCACAAGAATACACATTTCATTCGATTAATACGTTTTTGTCGACACAATTCAGTTATAAAAAGCAGAAAATCTATTAAATATTTTGGAATTTATTTTTTAATCATTGGTTTTTAAGACAGAATAAAAGTTATTATTTTTTTTTCTTTGTTTTCTCTTTCGATTAACAAATAAATTCATTTTTCAATCAAACAAATTATGTATTCAAACAGTAAAACAAAAACACATTTAAACACTTTTCAGCAAAAATTTATTCTTTAATTACATTACTATTAAATTTTTTTTCGTTAATTTCGGTTTTTCATTGATTTTTTTTGTTTGTTTCGGTTATAATAAAATATATTTATAATAAAAAAATATTATTAAAACAAAACAAATACTGTTTTTCAAATTCAATTCAATTTTCAATCGTTTTCGACATTAAATTTCCTAAAAACCGATAAGAATTCCAACAAAACGTTTAACAAAATTCACAGAAATTAAAACAATTAAAAAAAACATATTTCAAAAATACATTCAAAAACTTAACAAAAAAACAAATTATATTTTTATTTAATTAAATTGGATTTTAGAAATGCAAATGATTTTTATATTTGAGATTATAATTAGATATTAAATGAGAAGAAAAAAATTTGTTATTATTAATACATATGAGTTGACGAGTAGTGGGAAATCACAAAAAGAATAATTATTTGGAATAAATTCATGATTTTTATGATAAATGTATTGAAAAATAAACTTTTAAATAGAGAGGAATGGTATCGGAAATACAATATAAGATTAAGTGTCACTAAATGCGAGACTTTTTGCGCAAAAATTCATTAAAACTTTCAAAAACTAATCAAAAATTTGTCATAAAATGTCAAAATCACTTAAATCATAAACAGACAAAAAAATACTGAAACTAAACATTAGATACATATCTAAAAAATCCGGAAAACCCCATCACTAGTATTGAGACACAAAAAAATAAATACAAAATAAAATTATTTCAAAACTTTGTTCACTAATAAACGGATAAAACAAATATTAATTAATAAAAATAATACTAATTATACTAATTGTACGTAAATATCAAAACTCGAGACTTAAAAAAGTCCTAAAATTAAAAACAAAACTTTTGATATCATATTTGAGTTTAAAGTTTAAGTAATTAAAAAAAACAAAATGAGTATTCAATTAAAAAATCAAAAACAAAACAAAAAATACAAAAATAATTAGTAATTATAAAAAATATAAATACGATTACCAAAAGACATGAGATTTGGGTAATCTTTGATTACAGCCTTTGAAAGTCGATTAATAGATTTGATAATATTTTGCGAATAATTCCAAACGGATTTGTGTGGAAACAAAACTGATTTAATTATTATTAATCTTATCATTCGATACATTAATACTATTATTTGGGTTATTATTATTGGTCTCCAATTGAATCAGTTTTGTTCGCAATCTTTGCATTTGCTGTGGGTTTGCCATTAGATTCCGAGTGTTGTCTTCGTGTCCACTACTACCAGTGCTAATGTCGGGCGTCTGGAGAGTACTGGACACAAGAATATTGTCGCGCGAATTGAGTAGATTTTCGCGCGAACTCATTATTGAGTTACCAATCGATAGATTGGGTCCCGAGTCCATCAGCGCCGACATCATTGACATGGAGTTAAAGTTCATATCACTTAAGAGTTCGCTTGTGTCGATGTCCAGACCTAAGGAATCAAATTTTTCCATCACTTCATCCTCTATGGTCTCATTGTTTGAAACGTTTAGGTTATTATTGTTTTGATTCAAATTACTGTTTGTCTGTATATTATTGTTTCCATTGTTTTGCTCAAACCCGAGGTTTGTGTCCATTGCTGTTAAGGTGGGGTCGCCAATCACGGCCTGCGCTCGCATTAGTGGCGTCAATGTTGTGGTCAATGTTTTTGATGTATTGTCGTTAAGGTTTGGAATGTTTGGAATTATGAATTCTGGTTGTGATGAGCACTGGGAGGCCATCGACTGCTGCGACGAGAGTTGTGATGAGAGTTGCGACGGCTGTCTGTAGTCTTGCGACAAAAGTACGTCCATTTGAGGTCTGATTTGTTGTTGTGTTTGTGATAATGGCATGAATTGTGAGGCAGAAGACCATGAAGTGGACGTCGATGTCGTCACCGCTATCTGTTGGGTGTCGACTATTGTGCTCATCGGTTCCAACTGCTCGTGCAAAGGGACAGATGTATGTAATGGTTAAAAAATTAATATTTTAATCGATTTTTGTTTTATATTTAATAAAGCACCAAAAGGCCAACACCTGGTTATTGCACAGTTAGCTCATTGTTAGAGATAGTTATTGTATAAAAACAATTGAAAAATGGTTTAAAGCAATCGTTAAATGAGAGACAAAGTAATTAAGAGAAAGAGTTATAGAAATCTGAAAACAAATAAAATCCCAAAAGAAATCAAAATAAATAAAAAGTAAACAAAAAACAAAATCAAATCAAAACCCGTTAGGAAAGGAAGTCATACTTTAATGGTTTGTGTCATACGGGGCACGTGAATGAGTTCGCGTTTGGGCGACACCGGATTAACATTACTGGCCGAACCGGCAATACCTGGTGCGCCACCGGTTGGTTGCTGTGCACTCACGGCAGTCAACAAAGAGTTCTCTCTGAGAAACCTCTCGAGACAGCCCTCTTCGATCTTCTGGCGCTTCCGGGCCAGACCGTCCGGATCGACCTCTTTCGGCAACAGTTGAAAGCCTCGGGGCTCAGAGAGGCAGCCGTCGGATGGCCTGCGGAGCTGTAGCTGCACCGACACGGGCTGTGTAATGCCTTCACTGAAATAACGGGGCGTTCGGAAACAAATGGCCACTTGTTTGTGGACATCGCTCGGACTGAAGTCCGCAAACGCATCCCACACCAACTGCCCGTTCATCTCCTGATAGAACCGCACCTGAATGTCGTCTTTTGTCACCCGATCGCACAGTAGTATTACTTCTTTGCCGCCATTACAGGGCGCCGAACAGTGCGATAGTTTCGTTATTATCAGTTCCGTCATCGCCTCTATCGGTGCAATATTCGAATCATTAGTTTATTGATTAGGTTTTTGAACAAACATTTCGAACAATTAACTAATTATTCAATTATTTTAAATTTCAAATAAAATCAAACTTCAAAACTAATTAATCTATAAATAAAAGCTTCAAATATCAGATTTGACTCAATTATCGAAAATAATAATCAAAATGCGGACAATCCCTAAAATGAATCTGGATAGATTTGCAGTTTCGACACCAAAATAAAATAAGCCTTACTTTTGTCATATATGGGATCGGACACAATGGGCGGCAACTGAACCGTAAATTTCTCCTTTTCCGGGCCCTCAATGAACACCTGAAAGCAAAGCCGAACGACATTCAGATCGATGCTCGACGACTGAGACTTGTGGTTAAAACCTGCTGTAAATCACACAAAAAAAATTCTAGTTTTTAGATCAAATTCAATTTCAAAATTATTTTATAAGAAATCCAAACAATAAATACTAATAATTCGTAATTAATAAGAAAATTCAATTCACAAGAAAATGCTTAAAATTCCAACAAAAAAGTGTTTCTGTTTTTAAACGCTATTAAATAATTAAACAGAAAATTAATTTGATTTTTATCGCTTCTAAGAACTTAACTATTAATAGCTTTTTATTACCTTTAATGATAAAACGCGAAATAAATTAATTGTTCGTCTTTTCAATCAAGTTAATCTTAACATTTTATTAATTTTCTCAACATTTTAGCTAATATTAAAAACAATTAACACAAACATTGAGCCAATAATTGCAGACTAGAACTGCTATTAATGAGTCACTAAATTGATGTATTTATTCATTGATGAATTGAAGTGAAAAATATCTGTCAATTAGTAAACCAATCAAAAACTGTTTAATCCATTAATTAATTAATGATTTAAATAAAAATTCAAAATTAAACAAAAATTCCTACAGTTTTCGCTCCAAAATATAAAAATTTAATTATATTATTTAAAAAAGATTAAAAGCTATTGAAAACTATTAAGTTTTAAAAATTATTCAAAAATCGGGTAAAAAAAATTTAACCGAAAATAAATATATTATAAAAATCAAAATAAGAGTTAAATTACTAAATGTGCGAAAAAAATCTCAAAAACAAAACAAATCATAAAACGACAAAAAAAATTCAAAATAAAAAATCGAAACAAATCCCGAAAACATTTTTTACAAATAATTTCAAACAATAAACAAATAAATAAATGAATGAATGAATGATTACTTCTGTACGGATCGACTTTAATAGACTCCCGGAGTTTGAGACTGTCCTCAATGTCCTTGCGTTTGACGCACTGTATGCCGAGGGATGTGAACGAGCAGATCATGTCCTGGTTATTGATCACCATGGTGCAGACGCCCTTCTTACAGCCCTCTTTGCCGACGAGGTTGTGCGGGTGCGCGCGATAGGGCTGCTCTTTGGTCACACAGGACACCACCACAACCGCCTGGCCTCTGTACCCGCACACCTGAATGGTCGGGTAGGTCTTGTTGTCGGCGGTGGCGCCCGACCCGGGTATGGAGCCGGCGCTCCGGCCCTCGCACTCGTATCGGAACCGAAGCGCACACTTTGCCGGCTGTTCGACGATTCGCACGTATGGCTGACCACTGGCCGCACCCGTTCCAGACGTATGGTTTGTCGTCTTGGACTGTAGGTATTGATCCATTGATTGGACACAAAGTTGTAATAATCGTAATATCAATGAACTAGAGATGAATTGAAATCGTGTTAATTGAGTGCTCGAGCGAACAATTGGCAGCCATTGCCCCGAATCGTGTCAATTGAATTGCATTGCATTGCAGTCTGTAATGTGTCAACAGATTCACTATTAGAGTCACTATAGTATTACAGTATTAGATAGAGTAGTACTGTATTACTGTATTAGAGTATTGAAGTCGATTGCGCTGAAGCTGAGACGACATATGTATTGTCATGTCTGCACATTAAACATATTTATTGTGATGTAGTAAATGACGTAATCATTGTAAGCTACGTCACAGTTTGTATTCACGTTTTCATAGGTTTAATAATAAAACGCAATAATTGAGGTAAAACCGTTCGGTTTCATTCAGACACAACAACAAACAGTTCAGACACACATTGCTTTTATTACATAAATTACGCCTATCAGAAAATTAGCTATCTAAGTCATAAATAATGTTTCAAATTATATTATTTTTGAAAATATAGAAAAGTGTATGTCTGGCTCTCGCATAGGTTTGATAAGTAATATTTCAATACTTTAATACTTGTTTTTAAAATTTGGGAGAAAATGTACTTGTCTCAATTGTAGTTATAATAATACAATTTAATACTATAGGGCTTTCAGTGGTGTTTTTAAACAGATTAACTTTTGTGTTTGCTTTTAAGATTTTATTCTAGCATAATTTTGTATGATAAGTTTATACACTTGCAGCTAAAATATTTTCCATTCGATTGTGTTTTTAAATATTTTGTTGTCATTATTATTTACATTAAAGATTATTTCAGGAATTATTTGTATTTATAATTATTTTTAGTTATTTTAAATTACACATTGAAGTATTTATGCCTCGGTGATATTCAATTCAATAAAGAGTGGGATTAATTAAATTAAGATATGTTAGGATAGAATGGGAAAGCAGACTGCGTAAATGCTTTGCACTTAATGGTAAACAAATTACTGAATAATATTATAACAATTTGTAATAATTTTTGCTATATTTTGTATTTTATATATTAAATAATTAATTTTATGCAAAATAAAAATTTATTTAGGGAAAATATTTTAGGTGCGAGTGTATAAGCTCACCATACAAAATTAGGCTCGAATAAAATCTTAAATGCAAACAAAGATGTTAATCTGTTTAAAAATACCACTGATTACCCTATAGCATATACTAATCAATTGTCATTAATTGAAAACTAACGCCTATGCGAAAGCCAGACTTTTTGACTTTTTTTAAGTTTAAAAAAATTACTGTATTTAGATTCGACTTTTTTTTAATTAATAATTCTCTTTCTGCATTATAACTAGGGTTGGCGGTTTATTTTATTTTATGAGAAACGTTAGGCTAAATTTTCAAATATTAAATTAAATATTGAAATTTTTTTTAAAATTAGAATAAGTTTAATTATATTTTATATTTGGTGTATTAATACTATTAATAATAATGTCAAACAATTTAATTAAATATTGTTAAAAAAACAAAATTATTTTAAATGTTCTCACTTTCTATGAAAATTTAAACTAAATTTTAAAGCAGATAAACGTTACAAAACTTAATTATTTACAACCCTGAATATAACAAAAAAAAGTACCTGATATTGCATATTAACAGAGACTGGCAAAATATAAGAATTTAAATGTTTTTAACTTTTATATCATTTGTTAAAAATACAATAACAGTATATTTGCGATGCCCTCGTGTGGACACTGATGTTCATTGCAAATACACTCAAGTCTCTATAAATTTACACTGTTGGAACCGAGTTTTAAGGTATGTGAAATTAGAGAGATTATTTTAAAAATAAAAGATTAAACTTTATAATAATAAATTAAAATAGAAGTTTGTTTTTTATAATTAAATTGTTTGTGAGTTATAATTGAATTGATTTGATGTCGAGTTTTTATTTGTCTTAATTAGACCTCATTTTAACAAAATATATAAATATATTTCGTAAATTTGTTGAAAAAATAAAACAATTTTTAAAAAGTACACAAGCACGTTAAGTGAAAATATAGAGATCCATATCATGTGATTTGTTTGACAACATTAGTGTAAAAGTGAAAATAAAGAGATGTGAAATTAGGTATATTCTTTAACATTTGTCCCAAAATGGGGCCAAAGTTTGGGGTGAATTTGGGGAGAATATGAAATTATAAAAGGTGAATTTATACAGATTTGAGTGTATATTGTTTTTGTATGTTTATTAAACAGTTAAAATGTTAATTAACTCTTTTAAACTGTAAAATGTTTTCATCTCTGCATATTAAATTTTTTGGTAAATTTTAACTTGATAATTTTAATTAAGATAAGTTATGTTTATATATTTATGTTTTATTTAATTATAATTATGTTTTATATAAACTAATAAAAATTCTATATATTCTGGGCTAATTTTAATATATTTATATGATTTTAAAAACAAGTCAAAACTATTTAAACAAGTTGTCAGACTTTTAAACATGTTATAGTAACTAAAATATTATCTTTTTTATAATATTAAATAAATTAAACTAAAATATTAATGAAATTTTAACAAGTTATAAACACTTTACTTTTACTCTAATTTTGTATAATTTTACAATAAAACATAAATATACTATCTTTTAAATAATATTTTATTATTAAGCAAATAAAATACACAATTTAAATATTTATTTCTATTTCATTAAAATTTGAATTAAAATTAATAAAAGCTAGCATTAAACGTGCTTTCAATTTTTTTTGCAATGTTGAGCAATTAAAAACCCCCTGGCTAGAAAGAGAGGTTTCTTCTATGAGAAAGCTTTTGTCTGGTGTCTACTCACTGTGCAAGTTTTTTGCCAAAGCTTAAAGCTCTATATGTGTTATGCATGGTTTCAGATCAAGGGGGGGGGGATAACATCAAAATTTCCTTGAATTTAAAAATTAACATTTATACCTTCTAGCATTTGATCCGAAAAAAGTACCCCTTTATATAAATTGCCGGCCTGAATATTTTTAGTCAAAATTAAAAACTTTTCCTAAATTTGAGTTAAATCGGGTTTAAATTTAGTTACTAGAAACTAAATTTAATTTACATTTGTTTTAAATTAAGTTAATTTTTATTATAATTGTATGGTTTTTAAGCATTTAAAAAATTTTCCTCTCATTCCCTCTAGGTTTTTGGCCGCATTTTTAGAAAACCCCCTCTAATCCTCTCTGGATTGGCTTTCTATTTAAAGTTTTAATGTTATACTTTCTCTCAAAATTTTTCAAAATAGCTTAAAGTGGCTAAGTTAAAATAATACAAGTAATATAGCCAAAAAGAGGAAAGGAAGAGAAGGGGAGAGAAAGAGCAGGAGAGAGAGAGAGCAGGAGAGAGAGAGAGCAGGAGAGAGAGAGCAGGAGAGAGAGAGCAGGAGAGAGAGAGCAGGAGAGAGAGAAAGGGAGGGAGTTAGAAAGGGAGAGAGAGAGGGAGAAAAAGAAGAAAGAGAGAAAGAGTGATAGGAGAGCGAAAGAGAAGGCGAAAGTGGGAAAGGCAGAGAGATAGGGAGAGACCAGAAGAGAGCAATCAAGTTTGAAATGTGAATTCCCCAATCATTGAGAAAGTTAGTATGCCAATTATGGTTAATAAAAATGTATTGATACACATTCGATATAAAACGTGCACAGAATACAGAGTTTGCATAAATTAATCAAATAATTTTGAAAATTAAACAATTAAAGATTTTTGTTTAATTTTTAAAATATTGTAATGAATTATTGAGCATGTTAAACTTTAATATTTTCACATTTTATAATAATAAAATATTTGCACTAATTTTCGACTTTGTGAATTAACTTTACTATCAATACAAATTAAAAAAAGTATGTATTGACTTGTCTGACAGTTTGTTACGAATTGAGTGAAAGGCAAACTCGTGTTACGTCACATACGAAGAGGGAATTTACGCGTTGGGGAAATGCGATAATAATAATAATAACGAGTAGATTTTCTTGCTTATCTACTTTATTAATCATATGTTATTATTGAGACTAAATGTTTAAATTTAGAAATAATTCCTCTTTTTTCTTATACTTAAGTTGAAGTCAAAAGTCTGCCTAATAGTCTCAGTGACATAATTGCATACATTATATAATTATTTTCTTTAATATACTGTATATAAGTTAGTGGGGATTTCCAATTATCGGAAGTCTTTATTAAATCACTTACAATCGAGTGATGAGATTAATTGATTCTTAAAATGGGGTTTGTGTTAAATTTGTTAACACGTGTTTTGATCACTTTTTCTTTTTCAATTAACAAACTTTTATGTTTTTGATATTTCTTTTGGTTTTCCACAGTTTTCTGAAAAATTTTCATAAATTATAAAATGTGATTAAATTAATTTTTTTAAATTAATTTATTCTCTTATTTAGATAACATTTATTTTATTAAAAGTTTAATAATTTTATTTAAAATTTATACGCTTATGTATGTATACTTTTTGGTTACAAATGTAGCTATTACTGCATATAATTTTTTATAATGAAATTTTTTAAGATTTAATTTTATTTTGAAATTTTATTAATAAAATAATGTTTTTATTAGATTAACTTATTTTGAAATTATAAATAAATAATTACATTTTTACGTGACTTAAAGCATTTGAGATTTTAATTTGAGAATGTAAATCATTATACAGTCAACAAAATCAGTCAATATTGATTTATCATGATGCTTATTGGAAAACCCCGCACATTTTTTCAAACTCATCTATTTAATCTTTAACCTTAGCGGAAGAAAAGTTTTTAATGAATATTTGAAATGCTTTTATAGACTTATTTTTTGAGTAAATAAAAAATTTATTTGAAATTCTGTAAGAGTTCATAGAAGGTTTTCTTTGCTTACTGTACTGTACAAGTTATATTAATGAAAAATTTAATATTTTTGTTATTTAATCTTTTTTCTAAAATTCTATTTTATTTTTTATTAAAAATTTATAAACAAGTAGTTTGATCCTTAATAATTAAATATTTATTTTTACGTTTATTTTTTATATTAAATTTTTTCCAAGTACATTTTATAAAATATTTTTATTAAATTTTTTACGCTTTTTTCTTTTTATTATTTTTATTGAGTAATTTATTATAGATATACATATTATTTATCTTGATGAAAATTTTTACAACATATTTTATTTAGCAAATAAAGACTTTACATTTAGAATTATATCTTGTTAAAGAGAATTTTAAATTTAACTTAATTATAAATTAGTTTAGCAAAACAACTTAAAAATTTGACTTGTAGATTTATTTATATAACTGTTATTAGTAAAAAATATATTAAATAATATTTTAATAAATATCACAAAAATTTTATTAATTCAACATTAGTAAATGATATATTTGACAATTTAATTTATGCAAAATTCTGTCTAGTGCATCTGCCTTATATTAAACTAATAAATTAGCACGCACTAAACATGTGACACAATCGATTATTCAATAAAAAATAAATATTGCACAATATTTACTAGGAAACAATTAATTTGAAAAATAATAAAACAGACAACAAGCTGAAATTAATCAGATTTATTGATCCATTTGTCAAATCTTTTTCGTACATACATTCTCACTATAATGTAGCCCCAGATTGCTGTTGACTAAAAGCAGAGAATATATATTACAGTCGTATTAATCTCGGAATTTCATTATTTGTGATTAATGTCTAACAATCAGATGTTAGGCTAAACATAATATTTGCTGACAAATGAGATATAGGAAGAGCCCAGAAGTGAATTCTCTTATCGGAAAATTCTGTTCAATTTTATTTACTTAACTTTTAGTGCAATTCCTAAAGACTTTTTCGAGCAATGCTTGAGTTAATTAGTTTTTGGTTGAATTGCTTTAATATAATAAGTTATTAGAGTTTATCATATGTGCAATAGTTTTATATTAAACTTACTAGTTGGATTGTTTGACAGTTAGTAATGTTTTAACTAGTTAGATATGACAAATAATTTATATAATCTGAGAGTGTTTTAAAATTCCGTTGAAAATGCATTAGAAAACACTTATTTATTCTACAGAATAATAAATTGCATAAATTGATAAATTTTAATATATATGGTAATGTAGATAGTTGCATTAAACTTATAATGCTAATTTTACCTATTCTATAATTTATTTTTGAAATGTTATTTGAAAAAGGTTTAACAGGATTGTGTTAACCAATGTTGATAACTTATTCACAGTTAAAATTTGTTGTTTAACCATTTTACTGTTTGTTAGATTGTTAGTTTTTATTTTATTTTTTAAAACCGTTAAGGTAATTTAAGTTAGATGCCATCAAAGTCAGAAGCATTAAAGTTATAATTTATTTGCATTTTTAATAAGATATTATGGATAGTTAAGTTTAAAAAAATTATACAAGTGTAACTAAAAATAAAATGGCAAATTTTTAAAATTTTAGAATATACAGAATCCGACATTTCTTGCTATTTCATTAATTTGGGCCGATTTAACTCAATTTAAACTTAATTTAGTCTCAATTTTTTTGTCATAAAAAATTTTGTTCAGAAACATTTTTATTTATATATTTCAATTGCTAACCCTGGTAAATATTTTTAAAATTATGCAACAAATTTGATTTATGAATAAGTTGTTATTAATTTTATTTAATCTAAATTTAAATATGTTTGATATTAACAATTTTCTCTAACTTCTGCTTGGTTGAAATATTTATATTCGAAATACTACAGTGCTACAGTGCTATTATGTTCAGTGCTACAGTAAAATTCGAAATAATTTTATCCAATTTGCAAAATGTGCAAAAATATTAAATTATTATTATTTATTTTATTTTACTATATTAACTTAAATTATTTGAAATATAAAAGTATAAAACCTTAAAAACATTAATTTTTATTTATTTGTCTTGAAATTTTATTATTATATAATTTAAATCTGTATTTTTCGTGTAAATATAAAATAATATAAAACTGACATATTAAAATATTCAATTTTAAAAGGCTTAAAACATATACAAAAACAATAATTAAAAAAATTATACAAAACCTAAAATATTTGACAAAAATCGTAGCAAAATAAAAACTAGAAATAAATATTCATAATAAAAAAAATAAAAACTCAAAGTTGTGTTAAATTACCTATGCTTTTGACACATGACAATCTTTGTAATTTATAAGTGTTTTCAATTAAACTAAACACTAACAGATATAGCATAAACATAATTTTTTATAGTTTAATACAACAAAAAATCTGATATTGTCTGATAGTGACAATGAGCGATGAGCGCCAGTAGTCATCCATTATATTTGACGATAAATATGATTAAAATAGTCGTTATGTTTAAGAATTGCAGTCATTTTAGTGAAAGGAGAGAATGAATGAGAGATGACTGGTATGGATGACATTAGATAAATATTGCACAAGAGATTAGAACAAACAATTGAGCATGGAAATATTATCAAGATTAGAAAGTCAAAATATTAAGTGTGGATAAGTCATGCTAGAATAAACATACTAAAACAATAAGGATTTAATCAAATGTCAAACTATTCAAATTTATTCAATGATTAAGAATTTGTTCAATTTTTTTGTTTGGAATTAAAGATTAGCTTAAAATATGTTTTTAAAAATTATATTTAAAATATTTTAAATTTGAAAAAAATTAATAAATTTATAAATTAAAAAACAAAAATTCTAACAATGAAAATAAATTAATAATGTTTGAAAATTTTAATAAAATATATTTTCATTATAAGTCCAGGCAACTTAAATTACGATATAAGAATTTAAAGTGCCAATTTCTAAAACAAATATTTTAAAGATTAGTGAAGCAATGTTTAATGTTTACCAAACATTCTTAACATTCCTTTTGAATCATTGTTTGCTCTCTACTTGTATTTGGTTTAATTTGTTAGTTAAAATAAAAACAAGAAAAAACTTATATAAGCTTGGTTCAAACATTTTGCAATGTTTTAACTCAAAATGTTAACAATCTATTTGTTCTGTTGTGCAATGCATGAGAAAATTGTAATTTGTTAAACAGAATTATATTGCCAAAAGTTGTAATTTTATCTTAAAGCAAACTTACACACTTTTTAAACTAGATAAACATAATTAAATTTTTTAAACAAACATAACAAAGTTGCAAAATCATTATTTTCAAATATTGCTATAATAATTTTTTAAACTTATACAAGAACAATAAGAACTAATAAATAATAACAAATCACATTTTTATAAATTATATTAAATAACATTTAGCATGGCTCTATCTTCCCATATAGTTTCCCATATTAAAAAAATTATATTTTGTTTTATATCCAAAATTGCAAAGAATATGGCAATGAATTAATAATATGCACGCAATTGATCGATCAATTGGTGGCAACATTCGAACCAAACCAAACATTACCTAACAATACACCCATATATACAGTCATTGTATGTATAATCTGGAAGTAAACTATTCGCAGACTGTAGCCAAAAATATGACTATTAGTTTAAAACGTTTGCACAATTAGTTCGCACAAACAAAAGGCAAAAATATTTGGCAAAAACAGTGAAAAACATAATCGACTTAATTGAGGTGAAAAAAAACTCGACTCTATTCGCATGTAATACAGAATCAGAGAATTGATGCGTTGCTATGCAGTCAAGAAAATACAGTTAACTTATGCACTAGAGTTTGATACGAGCACCGAATGATGGAGTTCTGGTGCTCTGTATATCTCGATTCAATAGCAGTGATGATGGCATGGAATGGCTGTACCGAATGATAGAGCTATAAGAGCTATATATACATCACTAGTAATGTATGGTATGGTCTGATCATCACTGAGAATGCTTAGCGATAGGCCCTATAAGAGCGCGCGACCACTCTTTAAGTCACAATTACTCACTCCTCGCACATAAGAGAGAGCGAGAGAGAAAGAGAGAACACAGAACACAAACTTGTTGTTCACCAGACATACACCAAACCTCATACACCAGTGCCAGTGGTGTATATGTATATCGCGAGTGCAGTTTCCTCACTACAGAACTGACTCTCTCAGTGCCACACCTTTTATCACCATTTCATTGATAATCCATATCATTAAACCATTATTTTTCTTCTTATTCTATATCTTATTCTCTTTTTTCTGATAAATATTTTGCTTCGAATTGTTGTTTGAATTAAATGTTTGTTTAAAATGTTTTTCTCGAAGAGAAGTCCTATTTTTTCTATTCAAGTAATTCCATATTCTATTTGATAGTCGACTGTCAGAAGAGAAATGATTTTTTAACTAAAAAATTCTATTGAATTAAATAGTGTATAAGAATACAACTGTACTGTATATCTGTATATTCAACAGAAACACAACACTCTATTCGTTATCCATTTGTTCGCTCTGTGTCTGACTGAGCGCTCACTCGATTCCGTTGATATCTATTATTCTGTCGTTTATTATTCAGTACTCTATTTAAGCGCCAAAAAAGTTAAACAGAATATTCTCTCCATTTATTAAAAAGCAACGAATATATCAATTCTTAAAAAACACTATATATTGTCAATAATATGTAGACTTATTCGGTGTTATTCAACAACAAATAAGAATAATCTCATTGTTTGTCCTTTTGGTCCGTCTTCTAGTCATACGCTGTAAAAGTAAATACTATTTAAGTGAGAGTTAACGTAAATAAGAAAACATCAACATGTTTATGTCATGGGCATCACCCCGGTCAATGCCGGGTGCATTCGGCTTAAACCGTTTGAAACGGACCGGAACAGTCGATCACCACAAGGGTTCCGGGTTTTGGAACAAATTCTGCTATTCCTGTGCTATTGTCATATTAGCAACGATTCTATGGGTTTGGGCCGTCATTATACACGACATCTATAAGAAAAACATAACTTATTTACAAAAATCGTTTTATATGATTGGGGCGACGCTTGTGTCCGGTGTTATATTTGTAATTATTGTTTACATAACTATGACA
This sequence comes from Belba bartosi, assembly GCA_034693685.1. NCBI lineage: Eukaryota > Metazoa > Arthropoda > Arachnida > Sarcoptiformes > Damaeidae > Belba > Belba bartosi. Next base: position 18,214 of record JAQFXP010000169.1, on the reverse strand, counting down.
TTCCGACCCCCGCGCCGTCACTCCACTCAGTCCGCACAGGAAGATGAAGCAGCCGGTGCTGACGGCCAGTATGCGGTCGATACGAAAGTAAATGTCTTTTAATTTAATTAAACTTTTTTGATAAATAATATGTTTTAGAAGTTTAGCCACAATTTAATTTATTTATTAAACTAATTAGTATTTTTACAGAATATTCTTGTCTACAGAATATATAATATATACATATATTTAAATTATTAATGAGAGAATCCATTTGTTTTTTCAACAAAATTAACTTTTTATTACATAAAACTTGAATATTATTATTATGCTATTCATTGAATACCCTGGTGAATATATTTTAATAACTAATTAAATTATCATTTCTCAGATTATTCTTTGATTGTGAGGTAATAATATTTTTTATGAATTAAATTTTACTTTAATTTTTTGGCATGTTAAGAATTTATGTCAAAATTTCATATCAATGTCTAGTTCTGTATATATTATATGCTATTAGAGCTCTTAAAGACTTAATTTAATTCTTTGTTTCCCTTAGAAACTAAAATTAATTTTTCATTTATTGAAGAGATTTAGTCGAATATTATACTAAACCTCAAGTTTTTAGTATTTTGATTGAAAATCCCGAAATTTTTCTGTTATGTTAGAACTTATAGGAAAATAATTTCCTTTTCAACTTTAATCCGTTATATAAATTAAATTTCAAATTATATAATCGAGAAAAGTAATTGGCCAAGTTAATTAATGGTTTAATATTGCTGAGTTATAAAATTCAATTTTAGATAAAAGTACAGAAAATTAGATAAATTCCCAAATTAGCTATATATCAATTATTGATCTTGCCATTTAAGTAATTGTAACAAGCATAAACCTAAATATTTTAGAAGATAAAATTACAAATATATTAAATAAGTAAAATGTTTTGTTTTACTAAATAATTTATATAAATTAAAAAATATTTTATTATTTTATGTCTTGTTTATAGAAATAATGTTTTAATAATTTAGGAATTAAACAAAATTTTGTTTATATTTAAATTTTAGTAGTTTTCTAAATACAAACAAATATATCTAAATGAATAAAATTGGAATGTTAATTATAAAGACTAATTGTATATCATATTAGACAAAACAAATGGCCGATTAGAGAAAATTTGTTTTCCAACTATAACAGATTAGGTCTATATTTTAAATTGCCAATTTTTCTAAAATAAAATATAAATCAAAATCTTAAGCAAGATTGTCTTTATTGTTATTTTAAATAAAAACAAGTCATTTATTTTTTGTCTGTAAATTTCATTACAAAATTAAATTTATTTATATATTTCGCAATTTTTAGAAAATAAAATAAAATAAAATAAATTATTTATCTAAATAACCAAAGCAACTAGAAATTCTTAGTAAAATTAAATGAGCTGGGATAAAAATTTTATCTGGTTCATTAAGTAATGAGATTTATAATTAAAAAAAACAGAAATCTAATTGATATAAACGAGAAAAATGTCAATAATATACAGTATGTTTGCAATACTTGAAAAGCTATACTTACGTATTAAATATATATAAGAAAATCACTTATAAATACATACAAATAAATAAATAATAGCAGGATAAAAATCTCATAAGAATAATTAGAAACAAATAAAAAACATGTAATAATTAAATTAAATTAAAAACAAACTAAATTTAATCTTATTATTCAATTTATAGCATCAACAGCACGAATCATACATAAAGTCGGCTGATATGGTCTCTCCCGTCTAAGACATTTCAATTGCAATGTTTTGTATAAAAAGTAAAAATAAGATTAAAATTTGAAAAAATCAAACAAAATATCCAATTCTCGGCTGAAGACATTCAGTGCACATCTTCCAAACAAAATGTTTCATTTATTCCGGTTTTTATACATTTCTCGGTAAAAATGTATATGGCTAATGTGTACAAAATACCAACTAGCTTGATTTTTCAGTTGAAATGAGAAATATTTTTCGTTTTTTACACATTAGAAGACACTCTACTTAACAACAAAATAAATCCCTTTTTTCTATAATAATATTTTAATTCTTTTTATATTATTGAATGTAATTTATTCGTAAATAAAATTTTTACTTTTATTTTGATTATATAATTAGTATTTTTTTATTTTAATGTGTTTTTAGTATTTAAAAAATTTATTTATTTCTATTTATTTATTTTTGGTTTATTTTATTGATTTGATATTTTAAGTTCACTATAACGAAGGGAATTGTGGAATAGAATTAGAATTTGAATAATTATGATTAAAATTGTTTATATACTGATTAATATGAATAATAAATGTAATGTATTTTTAAAAATTGCGTAAAAAAATTGTATAAAAAACAAAAATAAAAACACTTTTTTACAATCGATATAAAACTTATATATTGTATAATGATATGTGAATTTTTAAATGGATTTTATTATACAGTTTCCGTAATTTAACTAAAAAATTGTCGTATATTTTGAAATATTGATACCTTATATATATTTTAGACATTAATTGACATCAAATTTAATAAATTAATTCTTTAAATGTTTTTTCCGAGTGATTAATATATAATAATATTCTTTAATATCGATATATAATTCAAGAATTTTATGGTCCGTTCCATAACTGTTGTGGATATCAAAAAACATGAGAATTAAATGAATAAATCATTTTGTGATTTGATATGAAAACTGTATATTTAGAGCCAATTATTTGTTATGATAATTGTATTATTTAATAGTTATGTAAAAAAACAAATTGACTCTCTTTTACAAAACGTATTGTAATTATAAGTGAGATATAAATAAAATTATTGAGAAATAAAAATTTGTAAAATCAATCGCTTTTTACTAAATGTGTTAACATTTACTATTAGTATAATTTACATCAAACGGATGTTAAATATTGTTTTAATAATCTCTTAAAAATTCTTTTCTTGTGAATGACTTATCAGTTAAAGGTTTTGTATTTTTGAATAAATTTAAACAAATTTATTGTAAATTAAAAGCATTTTTAGTGGATTAAACAAGATTATATTTATGCCAAAAAGATTTTTTGTTTATTTTTTATAGTTTTTTAAATGCATTAAAAAATTTGTTTGTAATAAAAATTTTTGCTTAAATAACAAAAATCCATTTAAAATAAAATTTTCAAAATATGCATAACTAGTAAAAACTAAAAGAAAATATTTATATTATACGAAAGTAGGAAAAAAATGAATAATTAACGTCACAAACAAAAAAATAACTATAAATTACTAATGAAATTAAATATTCTTTATACTAATATTCAGAATATTTATCATTTTTAAAAAATAATATTCTTTTATATATATAAAACGGCACATAATTAGCTATTATTATAAAGAATATTCTCTATACTGTACTTATAATAATAGCAATAATAAAATGCATAAAAAATTCTGTCTTTAATCGATTTTTGGCATAAATTCCAACCAAAAAAATGCTTTTAATACATGAATACAATATTTAAACTTAAATCAAAGCCTATATTGAAAGATATTTCGCTACCATTGAAAAAATTTCGTTTTGAAAAATCTAATTATAATAACAATTGTTATATAAAAAGTTATTGAATTGTAATTTAAGCTAAATATCAAAAACACGAAATTATGTTTAAAAAAGTAAAAAAAATTCTGTTATCCTGTTGAAAAGTAAAAGTAATTAAAATAATTAAAATTTTTTATTCTATAATTCAATTTCGATAATCATTACAAAAATATTTGTTATTTAAAAGTATTTACTGTTAAACACGTGTATAAAAACTTGTTTTAAAAAAGTATATAAATATATTAATGTTTAAAAACAATTTTATTAAATTAAAAAAAATAAAAACCAAACAAACAATTACTACAAAAAAAATTAATAAATAAAAAATTTTTAAAAAGTCAATGCTTTTAAAATTTACTATACATTCAATTAAATTTATTTTATATTTTTTAAAATGAGCTTTTCTTTACTATTTTTTGTAACAAATTGAGGGAAAATTACTGGAATTTTTTTTTTATTCAAGAACATTTCTATCGCATTATATAGTATTGAAAATTGGATTTTCCGTCCAATTAAATACCGAATGAGTCACAACTATCTTATTTTGATATTAATACTAAAGATATGTATTCTATCGATTGATCGAATGTCTTATCTGAGAGTGCAGTCAAATCTGATTAATATTAAATATTAAAACTTGAATCTACTTTAATACTCTTCGATCGACTGTAAGAAATGTGCATTTTATTCATTTTTCAAATATGATGTCTATTATTATAACGACTCGATTTGTGTGATGTATGACAAATAAAATTATAGATTACAATGTTATTATTTTGACAAGAAATTTTTTTAAACATACAAGCTATACTTAAAACTTTTATATGTTTAATTATATTAAAATTAATAACATTTCAAATAAAATTCTTAGAATTAAACTTAAAATAACCAGAATAATATTTCAGTAACTTTATTAGTTTGCTAAATATATAAACTAAACATTAGAAAACAAAATTAAACAAGTTTAATTTATAAACATCTTGCTATAAAAGCCCGGCTCATATAAATCATTTCCTGGTTTCTAATCTCTGAAATGTATAGATCGATAGAATATATTGAACAAAAATATCTGCGCAAATGCAATTCACCATGTGTTACATTTAAATCTAGGTCATTTCGTTTGTTTAAAGCTTAACTTTAAATTCGATCAAAATTTGAGTAAACAAGCATAAAATTTTATTTAATTAAATAAAAGTATCTAAATAGCATGCTGACATTAAAATTAAAAATTAATATCGTTTTTAATACATTTTATTATTATATTCTCATCTAATTAACATTTTAACATAAGTTGTTATTTTACAAAACATATTTTAACTAAATTAGATTTATTAAGTTTTTTGTTATTAAATTATGTAATTTTTTACAATTTTTTTAATACCAGAAATTAAATGAAGAGAAACAAGTTTTTTAATTGTAAGCTTAAACTTACACTAAAGCCTTTTGCGGAAAAATATTAAACTGTAATAAAAATAGAGAATTATTTTTGCTCTTCTCTTCTTCAGCCATGTGTTCAACAAAACGTTCAATTTATTAGATTTTTTTCTATCAAGATATTTGGTTTACGCGAACGGAATACAAAGTCTTATTTTTTAGTTATGTTTTATATGTGAAGCTTAAATGAACAATAAGTTACAGTAGATTCTCGTTATTAGAGCAGATAAAAAAATAATTCCAAAAACTTTTATTTAATACAATCAAAATCAATTACAAAAAAAAACTTTTACATGTTGAAATACTATTTTTTATATATTTGAATATACATATTTATAAATTAATTTTTAGAATTTACAAATTTAAATGATTGAGCAAAGTATTAGACATTAGATTAAAATACAATACGTTTATAAAAATCGGATTTGCGTTTATCAATGATAACATTTGTATTTTTAGCCGTATTTATGTTAAAATAAGAATTTATTGTTTATATAAGAAATATATTAGACATAAATAGATATTAAATAATATTAATTTTTGTATAAATTAGTATATATTTAAAAATTTCATAATTTTTAAAATTTGTTTGCTAATTTTAAACTTTACCAATAATTCATAGTTTTATTTACGTATAAAATATAAAAAACTAGAAAAACAAAATTAATCCGCTCAGATTTTTACCAATAGAAATATTTTCTAATATAAAAGTTTAAATTATAAAATTAAAAATGTTAAAATAAAATACCAATCTTATAAAAAGCAAAATCTAATTCAATTAAACCCATAGATAAAACATAAAATAAATTAAAAATAAAAACCAAATTCATTGAATAAAACAATTTTATCGATAGTAAAGAGTATTTATTTAAAAAAATACAATATATTCACAAAAACAAAATTAATCAAAAAATCAATAGAAAAAAATTTCTAACAAAAGCGAAACAAAACATTTTTCTGACAGAAATAAAAGGTTAAAAAATAATTCACAACTAATAAATTATATTTTTACTTAAGTTTTATTTTACTTCACTTAACGTGTAATTCAGGAATACATTTAACTGAAGAAATAATGCGTTTCACTACTCCCGGAGCCGACAATTGTTAGATAGAAGTCATAAATAAAAAAGTCACTCATTTTTTTCAGATGATGTCTCTCGGCTCAGCTCAGGCTTAAGATTTGAGGCAATGGCATGAATTGCTGAAAAGAAAAATAAAAATACAAAAAAAGAGCAAAATTTTTATTTCTAACAACACATAAGAAATTGCTTTTTTCCTATTATTTTCAAACTATTACACTCTCTTCGCAATGCTTTTAAAAACGGTTTAGTCTTGTCTTCCCATCCATTCATTCGATCGCTTTATTCTCGTTGTTAGCGCCGAAGATCTGTATGAATATTGCGAAGAAATAATAGCCTTTTCTGGAATTTTTCAGTTTTATTGCCTTTTGTCTGCCTTTTACTATAGAGTGGTTTCGAGACAGTGATGAAGAATGTACTGTACTTGAAATTCAATTCAAGTTTACATAAACAATGAGCGTTAACATTCCGCTCTTGCCAATCATCTCTGTTATCTGCTTTTGGTGTCAATCCAAAACACTTAATCTCATAACAATCTAAATTTATATACTGTATGAGTATTTGTTATGTTTATCTAAATTCAATTATTACTGTATAATCAGTTTATATTTTACTAGCTAGCATTATATGATAAATAAAGATTGATCGAGTCAATTTAAATTAAATTAAAAATTTTTAGCTAATAATTTGAGTTAGTTTAAGTTTACAGTTATTTTAGTAATACTTTTTTTAGCAGATTAAATAAACATTTTCTTATATTAATTAATTACTTTTAACATAGCTTTGTAATTATATATGTTACAAAATAAATTGTATTTAGAAAAATTAGATTGTTTGAATTTAAAATTTGTGTCGTGATACTATTATTTCTACCCTATTCACTCAAAAATACTTATTTCTGACATTTAAGTACTTATTCTTATGTTATTAAGAATATTAAGAATACTATTAGTGAATAATTGATATCTAATTTAGACTTTTGACAAAAACATTAAAGAGAATATGCTTTACATTAAATTTAAATACAAAAAATAACATTGTCACATTGCTCTTTTATACCAATAATTAATGCTGACTTGATGTTGTCATTTAAATCTAAACTAGTCATTTATTTATATCTAAAAATAATTCTCAATTAGCTTTAATAACAAGAATCTAAATATAAAAAATTCAAATTTTAGTCTTATTCTTGTCGTCCGGAATTGATTTCCGATAGCGAAACATAAGTTATATATTAATATATTTTTATACAAATATTAATATATAGTCATTATAGTAAACAAAGCAATCAATTAAATTGGTTATGACTATGACATTCAGTTGACTCATTTATTCGAAAACGAGAAAAAAGAAATTCATTGATTTTGTCGTATATTTCTTAAGTCAAACCATTTATGTCAAATTTTTTCTTCCTTGCTTATATATAAAGAATTATTCTATGTGAAATATACAGTCACTTGAAAAATTAACTGAATAATATTTTTGTTGCAATATTATTTTTAAAAATTTCTATTTTGTAATATTTTTACTGTGTTTTTCTATCTTGTTAAAACATTCTTATAGTAACCCAATATAAAATTTTTGAATAAGCAAATTACTTGACATCTTTATAAAAGCTTTGTTTTATTTGCTTGATTAGATATATAACTTGAATGATATTATCTATTAGCATTATCTAAAATTCTAAACAGCTTTAATAGAAATAAAAAATTTCAAGTTAAAAATATATTACTATAATCACATGATTTTTATCTTTATGTGATATCAGGGATTCAGAAGGTCGGACAATCCAGGGGGGGGATCAAAGGAAGGATTTTTCAAAAAACGCTTAAACCCCCATATATTTATGATGAAATTTTCCCTAATTTAACTGGATTTAAACTAAATTTAGTAAAATTAACTGGATTTAAACCGGATTTAGCACCAATTTAGGAAAAATTTTCTTATTTTGGGCAAAAAACCCTAAAAAAAAATTTCCGGCCGCCTTCGGCGGCCGGCAAAAAGTCAAGGGAAATACCTTTTCGCAAACCAAATGCTAGTAGGGGGGGGGGTAAATCCCAATTTTAAAAATCAGGGGAAGATTTTTGGCTAATCCCCCTTTCTGAATCTCTGATGTAATATCAAGTTTTGAATATTTTTTAATTTTTGATATAATTTATTTTTAAACTTAGATTTTTAACGTTTTTTATCAAAAATATTTAATTAAAATTTATTTTAAAAAACAACTTATTTTCCCTCATTTTTAAAGTACGTATATAAGCAAACGAAGCTCCCCCTGGGTATAAGTACCTCCCTCCACCCTGGGTATAAGTAACTTCCCCCTGGGTATAAGTACACGAAGCTCAAAAACACGTTATATATACACGTACTAATATGTGAGGTAATACGGTACTTTAAAAATAATTTTAAAATTTTGAGAGTACACTACTAATATTTTAAATATGCTAGGTTTATAAAACTATCAAAATAAAAATTTAAAATATTTATATTAAAAATATTTTGAATTTACAATTTAAAAATGTTTAATGTCAAGTTTTATAAACTAAAAAAAATTATTTTTAATTTTAAATTGGTCAGTTAATTTTTTGAATGAGTGTATGTCTATTGCTGCAATTGATATACAAAATATTTTTTATCTATATTTATATACAAATAACTGATTGATATAATAAAGTATTGAACTGAACCCTAACATTCAAACTCTATTATCGGAATTATTACTGACAAAAGAGTACAATAGAAATAGTGAAGTAATAATATTTTTTGCTATTTTTGCTGTTGATTATTGTATTCGATAATATTGTATTGTTTTGTATTGTAAGCAAAAATCGAAATAAAATTGATTTTGGCTATAGATTGGCTCAAGAATTAACAGCAATCGAGAAAAATGTCAAACAATTTGTTAGAAAAAAATGAAGAGTTAATAAAAGGAATTATTTTTAACCATAGCTTAGATTTATGTGTTTTTCTTGGAAAACATTAATCATATTTTATATAATTATATATATCTTTCAAAATATGTTTTCTTAGTTTTAAAGAGAAATATAAAAAAATTTATTAAACTTTTAGTTTAAATATCTGCAATAAAATAACAAAAACTCAAAATAAAAATAAATTTTTAATAATTTTAAATTTTAAATTAGTTATAAGAAGATTGTGTTTTTACAACTAATATAAAAATGCATTCAAAAACAATTTTATTAAATTTAAAACTTGTTATTTTATAAACTAAAGTGCGTTTGAGATAAGTAAAATTTTTTTTTATTTCAAAAACGCCATTCTCAATTTTATTTATCGATCAATAAAAATAAACGCTCTAAAACAGTATATTCTTATATAAAGGTTATTACTTTAGAAAAATTGGTTTTTATTATATATACAAAATTTAAGTCAAAACAACATTGACTACATTACGTGCTCTTATTTAGCTTTAATATACAATTTTTTGGCAACTTTTTATTTATCTTTTAAAACTCCCTGGGCATAATTTTATTTGTCAGTTTTTATGACTCAAGTTAAAAAATTTTATACATTATTTATGAATGTTCTAGAAAAATATAAACTAATTAAAATTTATAATAATAAATTAATTCAAACTTTTTTTAATACAACTTATATATAAATTTTATTATACAATATTATTTTTCAAAACTTTTTTAGATACTGTAATAAAAATTTTAAATTTTTACTTAAAGATTAAATTTTATAAAATTTAATAAAATAAAAACAAGTATCCAGATAATAAAAAAATTATAATTCAACTTCAAAAACAACTCTAAAATAATTTTCATATCAATGCTTAATAATATTTATTTTCTAAGATTGCAAACACAGACATTGTTGTAAATATTTTATACCTTGTTTATATTACAATCCTTTTAAACAAAAAAATAACTAAATACAAATACCAAGTGTGTCGAAAGATTTATCACCTAGCTCAATACAAACAAAAATTTAATACAAACAGAATACATTTATTTACACTTTGCTCTCAAGCAAATCCCGGCTGAAAAGAGAAAAAATAATTCAATTTTTCATTTAAATCGTAATTATCTCAAAGACTGACAACAGAAACGTTTTAATGAAAACAGAATAAATGAATAAAAATATTTGTTTTAGTTTGAATTTAAAAAAGGGTTTTAAACAAACATGCACAAAAAGTAAACTCTGTCCTAACAACAAAGTAAAAAACAATTTTTCTTTTTTAGATAGAATTACTTGGAATAGAATATATATATTTTTATATAAGATAAGAGGCAAATGTAAAGAATTGAATATTTCTCTCATATTTCAACTATTTCTATAAGTTTTTTCTGATTCAATTAAATCCAATTTTTGTGTGTATACATAAAAATATAAGAATAATATAAACCGGATCTTTTGCTTTGGTTTCATATATGCCTATTTAAAAAAAAATACAATAAGAATAATATATTATTATTTTATTAATATATATTTTTGCTTTTATATTATGTTAATTCTTTACATTGGAGATAACACAAAGAATTAATGTAGAAAATTTTATTTAGGCTTTTAAGATTTTGTTTGATTTATATAATTATGTTTATTCAACCAAGCTAAGTACATTATACAAAATTATTGAGTAGAATTAAATGACAATGCAAATGATAAACTATAATAATATCAAACTTCAAATAAATTTGAATAACAAATGAATTTCGGATTTAATCGAAAAAAATTGAGTTTAGATAATGTTGTTTAAAATGAATATAAGAATTAGAATATTTTGAAGTGTATTGTTCTCTAAATTTATTCCAAATTTATCTAAAAATTTTTGATATATATCTTATTATAACTATTAAAAATAACAAAAATTTACCTTTCTTGATTAAAAATGTACATAGATTGCATTACTAATTAGTAATTATTAGTTACTGAATAAAATTAACTATAATAATTAACAAAATTAATATTAGATAAGTAAAGTATTATAAAATAACTAATTAATTTTAAAAATCTAATTTTACTAATTATAGTAACTTGATAAAATATTTGTTATCTAGCTAAAAGTGTTTATTAATTTATCAATTTTCATCCAAATGTCAATTTGTCAATAAAACTCGGCTTTAATTATAGAAAACTAAAGAGAACGTGCTTGTTAAACTAAAAGAAAAAGTAGATTTTCTCTTAAATAATATAAATCCTAATGGAATACAAAGAAAAAATGGATTTAGTTTTTGTAGAAATAAATTGTTTATGACTATAGCTAAAGACAAACACTTCATATATATGAACCGGATCTTAATAAATTGTATAAATGTACCGATTCTTGGAAATTACAAACGAATTCTATCTTAAAATATAAAATAACAATAGTATAACATATTTATAATATGTTTTTTTTGTGTAAATAATATTTTAAAACATTTTAAAATTGTTTCCAATTAATTAAATATTTTTAATTATTAAATAGCTATTAATTACATCTGTTTTATAAATATTTTTTTTCTCATTTGTTGTTTAATTAGTTTTCTATTTTCATAAATAAATTATTGTTTAATGAAATACAACTCCAAATAAAAACAAAAAACTATTTTTTATTTATAATATCTATTAATGACTTAATTAATAATTAACTGAAAAAATAAATACTAGTTATGCAAACAGTGATGAATAAAGGAGTTGAGAAAAAATATAAAAATTCTATTCAAATATAGATAGCATTCTATGAGATATTCGCATATTTTATATTAAATTTCTCTTTTATTATGCTTTGCGTTTAGTTTTATCGAATGAATATTATTATCGATCGATTCATTTGTGTTAATAAAAGGATAGCATAACAGGACTGACAAATAAAGCTGAGTCTCAAAAAGTAGGGAAAGATAGAGATTTTTGTCAAATATATATTTTTTGCTATTTACTGAACGCAATTGCAGTGTTTATACAGTGAATCAAAGCATTTAGTTTCTACATAAGACTTAGGCATAGGGGAGTAAATAAAAAACATTATACTTTAACTAAATTAATTGTAAAAATATTCTTGTTTGAATTAAATTAGAAAATAAAATGTTAAACTAAAAGATAAATTTAATTATTATAGAAAATTAAAATTTAAAAATGTTTATTAATTATAGTTTTATTTTATTATGTCAAATACGTTGCCATTAAAAAATTATTTAAAATTAAACTTGTTTATACAGTATAAACTTTGTATGAATAAATTTGCTTTCCCTAACTCAACCGAGCTTGTCTAATTCGATTCTCACACATGCCTTAACAGTCATATTAAGTTTTTCATAATTTGATTGCACATCGAATTCAAACCCTTTGTCTTCGCATATCATTGCAATTTACAACCAATTTATGCACACATTTCAACGCATTTTAATACCCAATGCTATTTACATATGGCTTTTGAAAATGTTTTTCTATATTTTTTTTATTAATATTAGCATGTAAGCTTCAAATTATTATTTGCTCTTATTTGTTTACTACATTTTCTTAAACATATTTGATTTTTGCATTTTTATACTTCACTATTCCATTAAATATATTTCGGATATATTCTTGACTTCATTCCAATAGTCGTGTTCTCTCGGTTGGCGCTCGAGGTCTCACATTCGGTATATTTTCAGTCAACAGATATTTCCGATATATAATAACATTGAATAATAGTAATGTTAGCCATAGTGTTGATAGTAATGATGCGATTAGTGGCGACCAATAGTTGTTTGTAATGCCATTTTCGGCGCTTATTATTGAAAATGCTGTCAAACGAGAGAATAGAAATTTATGACTATTTTCATGTCTAATATAAAAGGGATAATAAAAAGACTTTCATATCTTTTATTTGTATATAAATTTTAGAGCGGTTTATCGTTTGAATAGAATGAGCATGTTTAATAATTTATGTTTTAGGAATTTATTCAAAAATGTTTTCTATGTATAAATTTTTTTTATGTTAAAACAAATAATGTTTTATTAAATTCAGATGCCGTGTATTGACAATTTTTTTTAATATTTGAGTTTTGAATTTTATGCATAACTTATTTGAGAGTATTTTAATAATTTTTATTCAACTTTCATTTAATTTATATTCATTAAAAAAAATTTTAATATAAATTTTTAAATAATATTATTTTTATCATTAGATTTCATAAGAAATTTAAAACAGAATGAGTAGTTTTTGGAGATACAGAAAAATAACCAGGAAAATTTTTCATTAAAGTTGTTTAAAATACTAGATTATATTATTATGTTTGTAATTAAACTAGATTTAAGTCCATTGTATACTAAATTTAGTATAGAATTGGCTTAAATCTGATCTAATTGCAAACATGATTAACTGATGTAGTATTTTGAACATTTTTGAGAAATCTTGTTTAATTATTTTTCTTATTTTTCAAAACGACTTAATTTGTTTTATTTTAATTAATTTTAATTTTAGCCGGCAAAAAAGTTTTAAAAATATCAATTTTTCAGATATAACTCACTAGTTAAAATGAAGGGTTATCAATTTTTAATATAAGAGAAATTATTTTCCTAATTACCCTTATTTAACCCAGATTTAAATATTGTTTATTAAAATTTATATATATATAAACAAATATATATATATTTAAATATATTTTGAGTTCTATTTATTAGATAAAATGTTTTCGCAAAAACATTAAATCGATTAAATATAATAGATTGAGAAAATTCTTATGCTATAAAATTTTTGTTTAATATTATTAAATATTCATAAAGTCATTAAATTAAGTATTGAATAAATTTGATAAGAGTTTAAAAGAATGAAAAATAACTATAATTATGTATTGTTATATACATTACATTAAGCAAAATATCAATAATTTGTTAAAAAATCAATAATAAAATGCAAAATATATTAGTATTAAAAACGAAATTTTAAGTTTAATTCTAACTTTATAAGTCAACCATGTTTAACTAAAATGTGTTTTTAAAAATTAAACAATTATGTATATTTTTTATTTGCCTAACTTAAAAAAAATAAAATTGAATTAAATATTTTAACAAAATTTTCTATTGTTTAATTCAGTGTCTACTAAAAGTAACAAGAAACCAGAAACTAATTTGCATATAAGTATATTATGTAAATGCAACTTAATAATAATAATATATTAAAAGCTATACACTGTAATAAACTAAAATTAATATATTTTTAAATTTAAATAATAAAACATTAAAAAAATTATCAATTAAATTGTTTCTCAATTTTATAATTGCTGTAATATATTTTAAATGAAATTTTTTTTTATTTAGCAGATTTTCATACTTTACTATGTTTTAATGGCTAGTTAAATTTAATAGACATAGAACAGTACAATACTAACAAATAGAAAAACTTTTTTTGCTAACTGGGTTAGGAGTATTTATTACTATTGTTAACACGGTTAATTAAAGTAAAGAATATTTATGTTAGTTCTAGTTCCCAATTGAGGGTGTTAAAATGAGTTTTTAGTTGGATTTTGTTGTTTCTAAACAGAGTTACCTGTATCCAAGTTGCCATTAATTGGGACTAACTGTATATTGTAATAAAATGCTTAAATAAATAAATAATTGAAATAAACTAATATAATATAACTACAAAACTGTTTGTACATTATGTTAAACGAATTTATTAGCAGTTAATGTGAGAATTATTCGTTGGGTTAAAATATGACCGACGCTAATGTCTTAATAAACATAATACTAAATTGTAATCAAACTATAAGTAAGAGCGACTAAATTGACTAAATATTCTGTATTTAAAGTATTTACTATAAGCACTCGGATAGACATGGGCTTAGAAATAATTTATACTTTATATGAGTTTAAATTAAAATATAAAAGGATTTGCATAAAAACATGACTTTATATACATGTATATACACTTTATATATTTATCACATGTAGTCTAGTGATGTCCATTAATATTAAAATGCAGTTAAAGAGATAATATTTAAATGTGAAAATTATTGAAAATTTTATTTAACTAATTGCACTTAAAAAAAGTTAATTATTAAATACATTTTTATCTATTATAAAAAAATATATTTTTAGAAAAAAAATGTTTAATTAGGAAATATCTGATAATTTCTAAAGTGAAAATTTTCAGCTAGCTTTTTCAATTAATCAATAGATATTTTTTCTATTATTTCACAACACTTTTTAATTATAAAATTGGATGCAAAACTGACGTTGATTGATTTAGAATGCAATTATTAAACATTAATTAAATAAAATGCTCATGTAAAAATCTATTTATATACAAACAAGTCAGTTTGTCAGTTGCAGACTTACGCTGATTATAAATGATGACAAACGGCAAGTAGTAAGCGCTGGCCACTAGTGATCCCAATAGTAAGTATAACGTAACTAGTTTAAGCTTGCTCAATTGCTCGGCATCAAACTTATCGTGAAATTCCATTTTTAAATAAGAAGATTGCATTGAGAATACCCGGAGAGCACAAAATCCTAGAATAATAGATTTTAAAACAATTATATTTTTAATTTAAATATATTTGTAATACAAATTTTAAAATGGGCACTTTTAAAAATTTTTTAAAAATTAAAATAGACATAAATAAATAATTAATTAATAAATAATTTTTAAAAAATTTAATTTGAAA
Organism: Belba bartosi; assembly: GCA_034693685.1. Taxonomy (NCBI): domain Eukaryota; kingdom Metazoa; phylum Arthropoda; class Arachnida; order Sarcoptiformes; family Damaeidae; genus Belba; species Belba bartosi. Next base: position 2,527 of record JAQFXP010000169.1, on the reverse strand, counting down.
AATAACTCTAAGAATAAATTTGATTAATTTTTTACAAGTAGTTTACTTCAGTTTTAATAAATATTAAGTTTTTAATTTTTGTAAACAAACCTGAAAACCAGCCCCAAATCACAGTGTGGTAATTACTAGTAAAAAGACCAAGAATAAATAGCGCAAAGCCGGCGACAGTGCCAAAGCCGGTAATCACGTATTCGGTTATAATCCGACTACGAAAAGGTGGCATAACTTTACACTTAAATTATTATAATTTCGGCATTACTGCCAAAAATATGACTATTATTTAAATATAAACTCTATTTTTCACACAAACTATACGAATAATAAATTATATAACAGTAGACAACAATAAACAGGAACTAGAAACTATAATTTTAACATTTAACTTTTACATTTCTGAAAACTTTTTATATCTATATTTTTTGTTTAATATGATTTACAACTTTCTAAAACTTATAATTAATTTTTGTTTTGAAAATAGAAACTTAATTTAATAAAAAGGCTTTTGCACCAAATGTTTTGACATTATAATATTTCAAAAAATTAAAGTTTATTTTTGCCACATATTAGATGTGATGCTCAGTCAGGCGACTGTCCCTAAAAAACTTGATGACCTCTTGCATAGACATAAGCGTAACCTAACATAGCATACAATACGGTATATAAACACCAGAAGTCTTCGAAGTCTTGTTTGGTTTGTACGTCAGAACCGGTTTAACTGATCATAAATTTATTGGAGAGACAGAGAAAAAAAAGTTTGTTTTACTTCTAAGTGGAAGTGGTTTTTGCAAAATAAGACTTATGTAACCGAAATCTATTATTTATTTCTTTTTACAGTTAAATACAGTTGAATAACAGGAATTTCAGTTTAAATTTTGTTTTACGGTTATCTAGCACAAAGATCTATACAAATAAACTGGTATATTTTTCTGCTTCGGTTAGTTTTTGTTTTGTTTTTTACTTATTTAAAAAATCATTTTTTAGTTAAGTAATAGTATTTTTATACATAAATTGTCTGTTGAATAAAATTGTATTATTTTGATAAAAATATATGATTGATAAAACTTTAAATATATAAATTTTTGTCATTTGCTATTGATAAGATTGATTTTTAAAAGTAAAATGTTAAAGTGCATTTGTGCTTAAGTAATTTTTTTAAAATACAGTCTGATTTATTTCAATGTATAGAATAAAATTTGTTAACATGTAAACCATATTGTTACTTTAAATTCAAGTATTTTAAGAGCACAAAATAATAATAAAAAAGATTACATTTCTAGTTGAATGGGCACTAGTAAATAAGATTTCAAACTAAGTTTGTAACTAATAAATTGGCTTAGTGAACAGAATTTTGTTACATAATAGCAAGCAAAAGATTGTACATGTGTGCCAATAAACATGTATATGTTTAAGTTTAATAATAAATTAGATATAAATTGATGTGCAAATAATAACATGAAATACTGTGCATGTTCAGTAATGTAATCAAATATCTGTTATAGAAATTAATTAATTAAATGCCAACATGAGTAATTTCAGAAATAAATAAAAATTGTAAATTTTTAAATTATATTTTTAATAAAATAATATTATTTTTTATTTAAAAATTAAATTATAACTAAAATTTTTAAAAATATGAATAAAAATTTTAATGCTTTTGAGTATTTTAGTTAAATCACGTACACAAGCACATTTTTAAATTATTAATTAAACCTTTAGTAAATGTTAATTTTAATCAGTTGGCAAATATCAATTGTTACTTTTACAAGTATTTTGTTTTTTAATTAGATAAGTATTGCTCTTTATAATTGGATCTAGGTCATATAAAAATAGCAATTAATAAAAGTGATTTAAAACTATTAATCTATCAATTTACTTTTTATTAATAATTGATTGCAATGTTTCTTATGAGTTGTTGCAATCAACTTATTTAATATTTTTAAAACCTTTTGTCACTTGAAATTATAAAAAAAATTTAATTTATCTTGCAAAAACTAAATAATTTTTATTTACAAATATCCAATTAATAGACATTAAATTGTCACTTTGTTTATTTTTTAAGTTTATATTTTAAAAAAGTATTTTATTTTAATAAAAATAACAATAGTTATATTTAATAGAATATATAATTAATTACATTTAAAGTAATTAAATACTACTATATGTGGATAGAATTCGTAGAAAAATAAAACAAATTATTTTAACAATTTTATAATAAAACAATTAAAGTTTAAAAATATATGCAGGCAACGATACAATTGAGAAGGTCAGGGTTAATACCTTTTTGCAAACCAAATGTTATGAAGGAGGGAGGGGGTAAATGCCAATTTTCCAGAGCAGGAGAGAGAGAGCAGAAAGGCTAAATAAAATAGAGCAATTATTTTAATTTGTAATTTGGTAGGAATAATAATTGAATTAAATGTCGAAAAAAATTTTAAAATCCGACATCATGTTCAGTTTTTATCATAACTCAAAGTTGCAGATTTCTTGAGTCTTTTACAAAAATTTTATCGTTAGGGGACGGTGTCTA
>JAQFXP010000168.1:0-40952 GCA_034693685.1 Belba bartosi | reverse complement strand
TTTTGTTTTTTAATAATGTTTAACTTCAGAAAAAGTAAAATTAAAAAATGAACGTCGTTTATTCTGGCGATAATTCACCATTTGGAGGTGGAGTAATGCTTATGCTTGGCTTTACAAATATTTAAATTGACTTTCAAGGCAAGCTTTACTCTGAATGTAATGAATGCCAACAGAAGTTCGTCTATCGATCCCTACTATTAATCCATTCGCGCATTCATTCCTGAATCAAACCATTCGAATGCAATCAAAAGGATTTATTAATTCTTAAATCCAAACATTACTAAAATTTATTCATTTCTTTGATTTATTTTGTTTGTCATTCAAATCAATACTTAATCCACAAAAAGTCAATTTATATAACAATAATTAATTTGTATTAATTCTGATCTTTTGTTTTTCCAATATATTTGTAATTTTAATCATTTAATTGCTTTTAATGTGAAATAAAAAAAATTTTAAATTCAAATTTTTTTCAAAACTTGTCCGGAATATTTTATTCTATGCATAAAAAACTATTAAAATAATTTAATTAAAAATTTGTCAAAAATCCAATTCTTAACTTCTGTTCCACAAAAATGTCTTCAGAATATAAGATCAATGTTTTCATCTGTGGCTCTATTTTTTGGTTTCTTTTTCTTAAATTCAGACAAATCTAAAAAAGAGAAAAAATGTTTAACTTTTGATAAATAAAATTGAAATTAATTGAAGAAAATGTCAAAACCGAAACAATTGGGTTCGGCTCCAATCCATTGTCCATTTCTGCAGACATGTACCGCATCTCCCAATAGGACCTCATTCTGGCTATCATTGCACTGGTAGTGGACAGTCGAGCCATCGATGGCAACCCAAGTGGTCTCATTGAAATAGAAGACATCATCGAATCGAACCACTTTGTAAATCGGGTTTATTTGGTTTTCTATGTCTGTCACCGGACACATACTCTTGGGCACACACTCGGGAAAACTGCCATTCCATCGCATGTCATAAATACATTTCTGGGCGTGAATTGTCGTCTCTATTGATTGCGATAATGATTAACAAAAAAGATATTAAATAAATAATTGAATTAAATAGAAAAGTAGGTATGAGTGGAATACCCGGAAGATCGTAATTCTCGACCGACACATATCTCATGGAATCCATGCAATCGATGGTATAATTGACTTTAGGCCACAATATACGAACCATTTGTCCGAACCGTTGTTCCGGTTCACCACAAAGAGGTAAAGCACTGGTTCCATAGGCTTGTGCGAGGAATACGGCAATCAGTCTGTATGTAATCGGGGCTGAACTTTGTGTCTCAATAATTATCTGATCCGAACCCTTCTTCATATCTTCGATAAACTCGTGTTCAGAGTTGGCGTCACATTCGAAGTTGACCTCAACTTTGGTGCCTCCCCTCCACATCCTTTTGTTGTTTCTGAACACATGTCTACAGGTTCTCAATGGACCGACACTCGCATTGACCGATAAATCGATTTTTACCGACTCTTCGACCGAAACGTTCATAAAATGAAAATTAAGTTTAAAGAACGGCAACGAAACGGGTGTTTGTATTCCGAGAGTCCACCGGCTCTTCCGATCGCTTTCGACTTGAAATTTAGGTTTAGCTCTATTCGAGAGATAAGAATTCGGGAATTTGTAGTTTGGACTCTGAGTTATGTTTTGGTCGAATAATATTTTCGATTTCTCTTCCGATATATCTTCAACTTTCACATAATTCACGTCATTTTGAACAACACTTTTGCCTAAAATTGTATGTCATTTGAGTTTACTTTATATTATAGTTAATTACAAAACAATTTTTTAAAAGTTATAAACTTTTAAATAATTAAAAAAAATAATAATATTAATAAATAAATAAATAAAAGAATAAACTAATACCACATCTAAACTGCATTCCAATCCAGTTTCCTTTGACACAACGTTTTGTTTGAAAATAATTCCAGTATTGACTGCATTGGAACGACACTTCTTCGCCTTCACTATATCGCAGTTTTTCGGGCATTAGCTTAGAATTCAAGGGCTTCTCCGGTCGGCCACAGAATCCGTTCACTTCATACGTCTGAACATAACTGAAACTACAAAACAAAACCGAAATCGAAAGCAAAACCAGAATTGCATTCATTGAAAACATTTTCGAAACTAAAAAATAATAGTTTTGGGAAATATTTTGCAAAAAGTTATTACGACTTTGACTTTTATACGGATGCGTCAAATATTAAGCATATCCTCTAATTCCCAAAATCAAGAATGATATCTTGTTAAATTGTAGTTTACGTCACTTTTGTCAGTAAACAGTTGGTTTTATTCAAATTATTTGATTCTTATTGGTTCTCAGAATTACTGCAATCACTTGTATTAACAAAAATAAAAATAAGTCGACGACTGCTTGGAATTAATTATTAGTTTGAACTTGAAATTTAATAATTTTTTAGCAGTAATACTCAATACATATAAATTATGTAATTATTAAATGCCATAAAATGTATTGAAAAATAAGTTTTTATATAAAAGTATAATTTAAAATAAATTTTGCAATTCATTTATTACAAAAGTTTCAAATTGTCATAAAAAGCTAATTTATTTCAATTTCAATAAATTTATCACAAAAATTCATCAATTAATTTCACATTAACAACAATGGAGCATTGTAAAGGAATTTTTTTATTTAACGTATATAAATGCTTTTAACTTGAAAGTTTTAAGTGAGATATTGATTAATTTGAAAAAAGTTTTTGGTTGACATGAAATATATATTTTAAAATTAGATTTTGAAATTGTGTAGTTGTTGGGACAACTATTATATAAATATATTATGTCAACATGAATAATTTTGTCAATAGAAACTGGTTTTCAAAACACTTATTAAACATGTCATGAAGGTAAAAAATTATATTTATAATTTTACGCAAATTGTTAATTAAAATTTTTGAAGCGCATGTCCTGGAACAAATGAAACTGGGGAATTGTTAATGTTTGGTTTGTTTTGTCACATGTAACTGTTTGAAAAATCTAAATTCTGAAAATATAATTTGAAAATTACAAGAATACTGTAATCAAATTATGTATAAGATATAGCCAGACACAATTCAGCATGATTAAAATTATTTCTTATTTAGCCAGGCAAAATTTAATGTCAATATCTAAAGAATTACATTAAAATGTTAATAAAATTAGATTTTAGGAAATGATTTGCAGTTTGCAAACAATGACATTGTATGTAAAGTAAATGAACTTCAAATTAAATGTTATATAACTTATATTTTTTCGCATATTTCTAAGATTTGTAATAAAGAAAACATTCAGCTAGTCAAAAAAAAATATTTAGTAGTTTAATAACTTATTCATATTTAATAATTTACTTATTAATGATTTTCTTATTTGTCTATCTTATAAATATAAATTAGATTCTTATATAACGCTCTAATTTTTAAATATACTAATTCTGGAAGCTAACCAAAAATATTAACATTTAAATTAAGAATAATTATTATGAATTGCAAACAAGATTATAGCTATAGAGACTATCCCTTATATAGAAATTATTCCCATTTGTGTCGATCGATATTAAATAAGTCAGAATAGCGTTGATATAAGTTCGAATTTTAGAATTTTAACTTTTTAAATGTATAATATTAATATATTAATTTTAAGAATAGTTATAATTATTTATAAATTTAAGAACTCAAACTGCTAGTTTTTTTTTTTGGTTGTTTACAAATACAGAACAAATTATCTGCATTGTTTTGGCAGCCAATATATTGTTTTTAAATGTTAAATAAATGATTAAAAGCTAACTTGCACGTTGATCTCTTAAGTTTTAAACTCTTAAATTTATAAATTATAACAACAAAAATAAAATTATTACTGTTAATAAATTTTATAAATTTAAATATAAAAATTCTTTTACGATAAAAATTAACTTAAATAAAAACAAACATAATTTTAAGATTACTAATTGTTATTTTAATAAATTACAACTATTTGAAATTTATATATATTTATAACGAACATTGTCATATTACAAAATTAATTTTAGGCTTGAATCAATTAAATCACAAAATTAAAATTAAAACAAATTATATATATATTTATTATTTTTATATTTACTATTTTATGTAAGTATTAATTTAAGATAAAAAAAAGAATATCTTTTGATTAATGGTTTTTTTATATGAATTAACAAAAATAGTAAAAATAAAATTTAGAATTTATACAACTCTAGTCTAGCGGTTCAACGCATTGCATACAGAGTGAGTGTCTGTGCTATGAATGCATTGGATTCGAGTGTACAGTAAGTAATGTTAAGCAAAGAATATGTGAGATATGATTCACATATGAAAACCAAAACACAAACAAATATACAAAACATTTAATTGTAATTAATTGAATGTTTCGTTCAAATCGACGTTAAATTCAATTACGAATTATTTATTCAACTAATGTTTGACTGAAATTAAACTGAAAATAGTGTGAAAACGACGAATAAACAAATATATAATAAGAAGTAATAAACAAATATCTGTTTAAATATGTCTGCAATGGAGAACAATCCGATGAGACGTTTGTCGTTAGTATTCAAATCTCTTTTTTAATTCATATTAATGTTTGCATTCAATTGATTACGAAATCAATTATCCATTGATTGTCTTAATTGTGTTCTCATGTATTGGTCGGGTGTGTAGAGCAACGGGTGATTCGCTGTACATCATATTAGGCGTTCCGAAGACCGCAACCACTGATGACATTAAGAAGAGTTACCGAAGAGTATACATGAATTTGCGATCTATTTATTAATTTTTAAATTATTTAATTATTTATTTACTGTTTTAGACTTGAAATCAATTTGATTTTTATTTACTAATTGTTTGATTCAAATATTTTATCCCTTTTTTCTCTAATCATTGGTTTTTTATATCAGATTTCGATGTTTTTCCGCAAATATTTGTTTTGTTTTTGTTAATAGATTTCAATTATTTTCTGACATTTTTCTATTTAGAGAGGATTTTGTTTTGATTAATCCATTTAATTGTTTATTTAAGCGTTAATTTAGGTCTAGATTGCAATTAGAAGTTCATTAGCTCTTTGAACCACAAATAATAACTGTTTAATGTTTTTATATATTGACTATAAAAACATATTTAGTTTATAAATTATAATTCAATAATTTCCAATCAAACACTTCATTGTATTTTAAATTTTATTACGAATTGGATTATTGATAAATATTTGTTTTAAGTTTATTACAACAAACAAATTGAATGAATTGCAGTAAAAATATTTGATAATTACTGTTAAAATTGCAAACTTTTGTTGCAATCAGTTATTTAAGAGTTTTATGATATATAATAACTTCAATTATAATTAAAACATAAAATTAATATTCAATTTGATATATCAGTTACAGAGGTTTTACTTTTTATCGTTTATTTAATTTAAATTTTACTAAAATTTTAATATTTTTAAAACTTATAAATTTAATTATTTTTAGTTTATTTTTAATTAAAATTGTTTTTAAATTAATTGAAGGAATTGTTGGATAAAGTCTTAAAACAGAAAACTATTCAAAACCTAATTTTAGATAAAACTGTTAAAATTAATTTGAAACTAATTGTATATATATTTTTCTCTGAACCGCACAGTTAGCTCTGCGATACCACCCGGACAAGAACCCGGACAATCTAGAAGCCGGGGAGAAGTTTAAAGATATAAATCGCGCCAATTCTATACTGTCGGACATAACCAAACGTAATATTTATGACAATTACGGCTCACTTGGGCTCTACATTGCGGAACAGTTCGGCGAAGAGAACGTAAACACATACTTCGTGCTGACCAGCGGTTGGTGTAAAGCAATATTCCTGACCTGTGCTGTCGTTACCTGTTGTTATTGTTGCTGTTGTTTCTGTTGTTGTTTTAACTTTTGTTGCGGTAAATGTCGACCAAAACATCCGGAGGGAGAGTATGCGCCCGATTTGGTTAGTATTTCAGTTATTATTTGACTATAATTTCGATTATTTTTATTATTTAATTCATTTTTTTGTGCTCAGGAGGTTGAGGAAGAGGAGGACACGGCTCACCTCAAAAAGGTTTGTTCAGTTTGTTCTTATTTTATTTGAAATTTTGTTTAGATTTTATTTGTCTATTCAGTATTGACTGAAATATATTTTTAATTAAATTAATTAGTGGTTTATTTTTTGAACTTGCTATTTAAATGTCAATTATAGACATTTAATTCACTTTTGTCTCATTTGTTTGTTGTTAGGTTTATAAAAGTCACTAGTTTATTTAATTATTTATTTTATTTTTTTAATGCAATATTCCATTTAATAGTCGATTTATTCTGGGCTTAAAATTTTTAAATTATTTATTCATTTCAAATGTGAAGACTTCTGAATAATTAGTGATATTTGTGGTGAATATTATTTGACATAAACTCGAATGAATTCAACTATAAGTTTGCATTTGAAAAGCCATATCAAATATCTTATCGTTAGCTTAATATCCGATACATTTGAAAATGCATTACATAATTGATAGTAAATTAGCAAAACTATAAAACAATTCGAAGCGACTAATGATTACAAAAACTATTTTTCGCTGCAATTCCTATGAGTTTACATAATATCTAAACATAACATTTTTATATAGCATAGAAAAACACATTTTGTTTACACAAAACAACAAGCACACTCATAACATTTAATTTATATAAAATTTTATTTACTTTAAATGTTTAATCTATTTATATATAAGTATAACAATACGATATAAATTCGATTTAATTAAAACGTATATTAATGCGGAAACCCTCCCAACCATTCCCAACCATTCCACCCATCAGAACGAATGGGGCGAAGAGACAGCAGCGGGCAATGCGACCACAATCACTAGTCAGCCACAAATACCATCGGACCCCTGGGCTACTGATAAGCAGTCGATACCGATAGCAATGCCTCCGCCGCCGACCAACAGCTGGTCGGCCTCTGAAACGACTGGACTTAAAGATACTCATCACTCGACTTACATGAGTTCTTAGGACTTTATTTTAGTTATTATTATTAATATTAGTTCTAATTTAGGTTTTTATGGATTAAAACAATTGTTTTGTGAATCACTAATAAAAAAAGGCAGAGAAACGCAAAAAACAATTTAAATTCAAATTTCAGTTTTCGGGTAAACTCTGCGAAAATATTTGATCAAAAAATCTTGTCTTTGAATATATGAATAGATTTTAATTTTTATTCCTTTGAAAAACCAAAACTAATAATTAAATTATTGATAATAACTCGAAATTAATGATAAAACTTCTTATTCTAATCGATGTTCTAATCCTTTCAAACCTTTCAAAACTGTCATTGATTTTGTTGATTAAGTTTCGATTTTTATGACTTTTTTCGATTGCAAAGTATATTAAGCTTTATATCGAAAACTTAATTTCAATTAAATTCAATTCAATATTTGTGTTTCGATTCCCTAAAGCATTCCAAATGCATTAAATCATTAAAATAACTGAAAAACACATTTGAAATACACATTAAATTATTGGTAAAAATATATGAATAAATATAAATGTTTTCAAATCATTATTATATTAATTATTGTATAATTTTAATTAAATTTTACTTTTTTTTTCGATCCCAATAAATAAAATACAAAAACAATTATTATTAGACTTAATATATTAATTAATATAAGATTTTAATTAAATAATAATAATTGTAATTATTGTGATCTTACAGTTCAAATGATTGATAATAATAACACTTTGTTTTTATAACTTATGGTTTAACCAACAAAAAAATTGATTCAAAATTTAATTACAATTTAATTTCACGAAAATATCTTACAATCGAATCGCAAAAAAAACTTCAAAAAAGAGAAAAAAATCTTTTTTTACGATTAGTTTTGATACTAAATATTTTGATAGTATTCTCAATAAAAATCTAATCCATTCGAAAAGGGAATCCAAAAACAGTTTTATAGACAAAAAAAGGGAAAATATTTATAAGATTTTACTTTTTCAAAAAGAAAAAGATTCAAAACTCATTGAAATATAATTAATGATTCAGTTTATGAACAAAAAAATCGAATCTAAAAATAAGTAATTAATTACACAAAAAACGATAACTTATTCAGTGATTAATCGAATTGAAGACTCAATTCATGGTTAGAATTATTGTCTCAACAGAACGGAGAGGCCGTCGGATCGATGGTAGAGAAGACAGATTTGAGCGATTGGTCATTCATTTCATCGATTTCGTCGGTATTCTCGTCCATCGATTGGTCACTATTTCGAACATCACTTACACTCAAATTCATCGGTTGTTCGTCGACTAAAGCGTTCGTTTTATTTGTATTGCTTTCGATCGACTCATTTGTGGCCGAATTTGAAGTCGAATTCGTTTTATTCGATGAATTGATCGGCAAATCCGAGTCATTATTGTTGTCTTCGGTTTCGGAAGAGCTGGCGATCATTAGTTCGCATTCGTCAGCGCTTTCGACTTCAGACACCGAATCCTTTCGCTCTCTCCTTAAGTCAATTTCCATTTCTGTGTCCGAATCGACATAACTCGCAACCGACGGAGCCGTTGGAATCGCCGGTTCTCTCAGTTCGTTGCGAATCAGTTCCATCTCGTCTTCGGTCGACAGACGTAAAGCACTAATAGTTATGGGGTTTTGGACTAAAGGTTTTTGGTCGTCAGCAGTGGCCGAGTCATCGGTGATGGGCACCGAAGGGTACAGATTGTCGTATAAGTCGTCTTCCGTCGAATAATTAGAAGCCGTTTCCATCTGTTCGTCCAGTTTTTGGTCATCTTTTTCGATCTTAATATCACTCGAATCGACGTTTAGGTCAAACGTCGAATCGAACAGTTCGGTCGTCAAAGAAGTTGATGTCAATGAGGATGTGGTCGACGATGGAGTGGTTGTCAATGGAGGCGGAGATGTGTTTAATGAGGAGAACAACGGTTGCAATGGCTTAATGTCTATTGGATTCGGCGGCAAATAATTGGCTGCAGTTCTGACTATTGGTTCGATTTTCGGCGGAAGAAGATTAGGCAAAGGCTGTAGAGATTGACTGATTTCGGATTCAATTGCACTGTTGTTCTCCACTTTAAAGGAAGAGTCGGCCGGCCTTTCGGGACTGGACGCAGAGTCAGGACTTTTTGCATCACATATTGGCTCGAGTTTGGCTTTGGAGGCATTAATCGATTTAAACCTATCATTGGTTTCAGTTTTATTGACGCTTTGAAATGTTTTTGTAATCATATCAATGGTTGAGCTCTTAGTGTCGGCGCCACCGATGACAGTGAACGTCGGTCGCGAAGATATCAGTTCTAATGGAGACATAATGGGAGGAGGAGTGGGCGGAAAGATGCCGGGCGTCGACACGGACTTTGAGGGCGAGATAGTGAGCGGCGGAAGTGGTGGCAAAGTCGGCGAATCCTGTCGTTGCAGCTCTCGGTCTCTCTTATCCTTCTTTTCCTTTTCGGACTTCTTCTTAGACTTAAGAACACTGAGTGGAGTGACGGGTGCGGTCTTGAGGGGCGGGGGAACTATACGCGAGAGGTTGTCGATCTCCGAAGTGGGCAGTTTAGAGAAGAACTTCTGAAGTCTCGGATCGTTCTTCAGTCGGGCGTCGATTCGATATATCGAAACATAAGTCGAATAATCGATTTCATAGGCTTTGATCGATTGGAGTTTGTATTCGATTTTGACGTTTGGATCACATATCTTGACCGGCGGTGAAGTGTCGACCGATGGGGACATCGAGTCTTTGCCCGTCTTCTTAAGTCTCGGATCGCGAAAGTCTTTGCGCGGAGGAGTGCTGTTCCCGCCCGACACCGGCGAACCACTTCCGGCCAAATTAATTCCACTCAATATGTTTTGCCAGAACTCGGACTGTTTGGGCGACTGGTGAGCGGTGGCGGCACCGGCAGCACTGGTAGTGTTGGATGAGTGACGGATCGCACTCAACATTTTGCTGATATCGATATTGCGTTTGGACTTATCGGGCGAAGAGTGGTGTTTGGGCGCCGACTGCTGGACGTTCTTGAGTGCGGCGGCCAATACGTTCTTATCGTCGTCTTCATCCGAGTCCGAGAGCCAATCAGAGCTCTTGGCCTCAGCTTCGGACTGGAGTTTGTTCTGCATTCTTAGGTACAAATCGCGCGCGACTTTTGGTAGACTTTGCGGCACTTCTCCCAAATGTGGTTTCGGTTGCGGCTCTTCCGTCGTCACAGGATGTGACCTCTGATCCGGTGTTTGTTCGCTAGTAGTCATCGGCTCATTAACTCTACTATTGCTAGCAATTGACTCATTAGTCTGAACCCTCGGTCGGGCCATAACAACGCGGAGGTCCTCGTCGTGAGCACAGGCTTCGAGCAGTTTGCGTTCGTCGGTGTCCTCAGCCCTCCTCTGCGGCACCTCTTGGCGCTGATCGACGTCCGACGTCCGAGTCTCGCCGTAGTCCTCAGAGCCCATATTAGTCTCCATATAGTAGTTCCTGATCTGTGCTTCGATCTCTTCCTCGTCGTCTTCCATCCTCGGAGTCGAAGGCTTTTCTGTGATTGAGAACTGCTTTTCAATGCAGAATAGATTGCGTTTATTGCCGACGTATGCGACCTCCAGTTCCTTCATCTCCTGCTGCCAAACCCAGGTATAATAGGAAGTCTTCATGTCTTGGGTGGGGTCGCCCAAAACGGCGTGTCGTTTGGTCACCGGTTTCATCGGTGTATACGAAACGCCCGATTGGACGGCCGTTGTGTTCGAACTGTTAGTCTTTGTTTCACTGTTTGTCTGACTGTTATTTGCAATGTTTTTATTGTCACTATTTTTGTCTCTATTTTGCGTTTCATCACTATTTTTGCTATCGTTTTGGTGTCTATTGTGATCTCTGCGGTCATTGGGTTTCGGGTCATCGGGCAGTTGACCCGAATCTAAGTAATTGCGAAGTATTTCGCGCTTCTCCTCGTCCAGGGGCTGGTGACTGAACCGGCAGTTCTCACCCGAATAGCACTCAACGTTTGTGTGAAAGAACTTGCACGGGAACTCTGAATGCATGAACAGACAGTCCTCGCCTTTGCCACAAAAGCCCTGTAAATAGAACTTGCACAATTCCTTCTTCTTGAGTGGTAGGGCCTCGTGAGAGTAGGCACAGTCCGCGCCCTTATGGCACTTGCCTTCGATGAAGAACTTGCAAATCTGTTTGAAGCCGACTGGCCTCTGCTCCGGCCGCTCAGGCACTACACGTCGAGTGCCGGTGGGTCCGGGCGTTCGGTCAATCGGATTACGGCGTTTGTCGCGCAGTCGGGCCAGTCGTCTGCCTTTATCCGAATCGAGATTCCGTTTCATCATAAGTGCCATCGCTCTCATCATTGCCCTCTTCTCGAGCCCATCCATAGCCCCAATTCGGTTCGAAGGCATTCGGTGTTCCATAATCTGAAGCATTTCCTCGAAGTCTCGTTCATCGAAATTGAGGTCTTCGTCGTCCGACGACTGAAGTATTGGAGGACCGATGGGTCCGAAGGCGTTCGGGTCGGGCAGTCGGAAGTCGAAGTCCTCGAACTGCCGGCGCTCGAACTCTTCGAAGTTATTGATTGGGTTTCGATTGTTATTATTGTTATTATTATTATTATTATTATTATTCGTCTCATTATATTCATTCCAATTCTGGTCACGACTTCTCTTTCTCTTCTCATCTCTGGTTCTCTCATCCCTGTCCTCTTCATCGGAACGCCTTCTCTTCCTCTCCCTCTCCCGACGCCTCCTTTCCTCTTCACTGCTAGTCTTGCGTTCCCTCTCCCGGTCCCTATCGGCGGAACCACTTTTTTTGTCCCTAATTTCAGCCCTATCTGTGCGTTCGCTCTGCCTATCATATGCCTGAGCGGCGTGTCGTCGCTCGCGGTCCCTCTCCCGGTCCCGTCGATCGGACCTCTCTTTGTCTCTATTCCTGTCCTCACTCTTCCTGTTCTCTGAGTCACGTCTTCGGGAATCCCTGTCTTTTCCGATCGAATCACTCTTTTCTCTATTAATTGTGTTTTCCTTCTCTTCGTTCGAACTCTTCTGATCCGAACTCTTGTGTCCATCAGAAGAACTCAACTCTTCTTCATCGGCGATCTCCCCGTCCTCTAAGATCTCGCCCTCTTCTGTGTCTTCAATCTGATCCATGTCTTTGTCAACTAATTGTTTGTTTTCACTATTTGTCTGAATTTCTGGCCTTTCCATCATTTTCTGAGAAAATAAATCAAAAAAATATTTGTTTTTTTGTTTTACTTCATATTTAAATCAAAGAATAAATGATTTGAAATATTTGATTCAAATGCAAACAATTAACTAAACAATTGATCCAATAATTGGCAATTGATCTACAAATGCATGCATTTGTCTGCCGAAGAGTTTTGGATTCAAAACAGTTTAAAAGTCCCGAAAAATGCTTTGAATTAATGCTTTGAATAAATAAATGTATTAACAGAGAGATTGGCTTTTCTATAGACATCAGTCTCTACTCAATTGCATACAAAGGGAATGCTTTGACTAATGGCTTAACATTAACTCAATTGACGACTGAAACCAATCACATGTTATATATAGCGTTAACGGATAGTCAAAAACTGAATCAATACTAAAATATTGATTCAATACTAATACTAATATTAGATATCATATAAAATAAAAATTAAATTCAAAATTAAATAAAAAGCAATAAAATAAATAATTAATTGTCTGAAAGTGTCATAAAAAGCCATATTTGTGGCAAAACGTAAATTTGGTACCTTTTGTCATAACAAAAATAATACAATCAAGACTATTGCTACATTAATCATAAATGGTCACATTAGCATTATTTGCACTAAGTCAAATAAAAATTAGATATTTATTTGCACAATCTCATTATGAAATCGCACCCGACATTAGACCTGGTGTCCAACGCAGGGTCCAATTTCAACGAGGCAAAAAGAGGCTAATTTATCACAAACTTATGTTTCGACAAAAAAATCATTAATTAATAATTAAAAATGCACTTTCACACAATTTTTGCCAAACAAATGCCTATTATATCAATACCTTTTTATAAAGTGATTGCGCGTTTGGAAAAAAAATTCACAAAAAGATTATTTGCTGTATTCATGAATTTTTTTCTGGTGCCAAAAAATTTTGGTTTGAGAAAAATTAATTTGAACAAGGATCTTTTTCTCCCCTTTTTGTATAAGGATATAAATTTTTTGATGAATAGAATTTTTTGAGTTAATAAGTTTAATCTTTTTTGGCTATAATGTAACGAAGCTTTTGATTAAATTTTTTAAAATCAGTTTCGAAATTGCATTTCTTAGTCATTATTATTAGATTTCGAGTCATATATTCATTTCGAGAAAATATATATAAATTAATTTGTGTTAGAATTTCACATTTGTATGGATTTATGTTCACATTTTTGACTGAAGTGTCGCCGTTATGTCCGAAGTGAGCAGTTGTGAGCGAATGTGAATTTATATATTGGTTTTGGCGATTCAATTGTAATTTACAAAAATTTTTGTCCACTTTTAAGGTCGCAATTCATATACAGTTTTGGTTTTATGGTTATATTCAACGTTAACAGCCGTTTACAGCCATCTTAGACCCACTTTATGTGGCTCACAGTCGCTCACATAACGAGCTATCGCTGCGATATAATGCCTCAATCGATAGCTACGCCTCGATTCCTATGCTTTTCACTGCTATTCGTATTGACGTCACCACAACTACTATTAGGTTGAGTGACTCATACCGTTTAATAAAAAGAATTCTTTCCCCTGTATACTCTATGTAGTTTCTATGGTTACTATTGGTTTGACTATTGTAACCATAGATACTATGTTTAGAACAAATGAGAGAAAATTCTTTGTAATTCAAAAGCAATTTTGAGCCCTCTTTGCGTAGCCCTTATGTATACGCATCGCATGTTAACGCGCTATACGTCCTCTGATTGGCTGTTTGTGTGAATACGAAAATAAGTTGAATATTGATTGCAACTAACCTTTGCTTTAACTGCGTTTTCAAATATCAATTCGAAAATACAGATAATTTTTAGACAAAAAAGAATTCAATTAAATAGATATGACTTCAAAAAAAAGAAAAGAATTTTTGAAATGTAAAAAAAAGAGTCAAAAAATGAAACAATACTTAGATTTTGTCGATATTTCCATCAAAAAAATTATTTGCAAATACATACAGAAATTAAGGGGTTATGCATAGACAAGAGGGGAGAATATAATTCATGTTTTATATGTCACACACTTAATGAATAGGTGTGTATACTCTGATTGTGTAGACGTAAGGCAGAGGTTAACCTACATTGCATTGAGCGATGGCTTAAGTAAGTGTACGTATGAACGACTCAACGATGTGTTTCTCTCTCTCTCTCTCTCTCACTCTCTCTATGTTCTGCTCTCCTATACGATGAGTGTATGAGTGCTGTAGTGCTGGCCAGCAGTCAAACGCATTCGAGAGACACTCAATACGTCGTTAATCACAATCCAAATACAGTTTTAATTAATTGTAGTTTTGCTTATATTAGAACAGTTTAAGTTCGAATAGGAGGGCCCCACTGCACGGGAGGGCTACTCCTGACTGAGTTTAATAGTTTACTTTGCATTGTCTGCTAAATGTGTGCTTCACTTATGTAGACAAATGGGACGAAACAAGAAAGGACTTGGCGTTCAACGCTAAAATGTCCGCTCCCGCCAAATATTACAGTACGTCTGTTTGAGGAGTGGGGGAGCATGTTTGCAGTACGAACTTTTATCTGCCAAACTTTATTTAGTTGAACTTTTTAAAGGTCAAAGATTAAATCTTTATGCAAAATGCATTTTTAGTTTTTGCACACAAATGAGAGTTAACGACATTGGCAATTTATTTTTGAAAAGATAAATTAATTATTTTTAATAATAAGTCAATTAACTTTTTTTTGTTTACTTAAAATTAATAGACAAGCCAAATTACCAATTATCAGCAGGTTAAAATTAAAACTTAAGTTAATATTTGGAAAAAATAATCATTAATTTACACTTTTTTGCAATTATTTTTACGACTGAATAAATAATTTTTGCATAAAATTTAGTGCAGACTTCAATGCTATTTATAAGTAACATCATATTTGATTAATAGCATTGGTTTGAGTTACGATGTTATTCTAGCATTGGTTGTGCCTCAGAAGCACTACATTTACTCTGCGGAGGGATTAAAATGTAACTTAAGTCACAGTTCTGTTAAAGTGAAGACTACAACGTAGTAATGCTTTTCTATGTGAGAGGGTTTGTGAATAGGAAATACAGTTTACACTCGTTATTGAATTTGTAATTCTATTAAAATTTTTTATTTTAAGAATATTTGCGATAAAGCAATTTATTATTGTTCTTGCCTATTTTGTACCTATATTTGCTTCTAGCTTGGTCATATAAGTGAAGACATGCATAAATTACTATTAAAAATCTATAATAAAATTTATTATTAAATTATTTTGTGTGTTAACACTTGAAATGTTTATTGAAACAAAGATTAATTATAGTTTTAACCAAATTCTTAGGAAAATAAATAGAAAAACTGGTGAATAAAATTCAAATTGAATGTAAACTGTGACTAACGAGTAAATGAAAAAGTTTACCTGTACTTTATCTTGCGTAACATTTTCTGTATAAATATTCTTTTGAAGACTCTAACAATAATAACGTCAAGTTTACAGTAGTCGTATAAAATATAAGTTTTTATTTTTATCTTGTTCTTAAACGTAGTCGTAGTCAAATATCGAGAAGGCATATACAGTATGTGTATGTATATACTGTATGTAAACATTGTAAAGCACTAGTATATAATAAGCCAATATATAAATTAAGTTAATTTTTTAATACATTAAATGTTATGAATCGATAAAATTGCTCTTTAACTTTCGATTGACTTTACGGCTCAGGCCTCTCGATATCTGATGGCAGTCTAGTTAACTCATTTATTAAACAATATTTTATTAATATAAACAAAATGATTACAAATTTTAACAAGTTGTTATAACTTATAACATTCCAATTATAATATTAAATTCTAAATAGAGTATATTTAATTGTTTATTTTAAGTCAATTAAATAACTATATTTTTATAAAAATATTAAACTGAACTAATTTTTTCCGAATCGACTAATTTATCAGTAATTTCTTCGTTTGTTTTGTAATCTTTATTTTCCTAAAACAAAAATAAAATTTTAAAATAAATTTTAAAAATTTCATAAAATTCAATATTTCGATACTTTATAAGCCTTTCGTTCGGATTTAATCCATGGAAACAGATATTTATGGAAAGGAGTCATTAGATTTGGGTCTGTTTTCTTATTTCTTTCTCCTATAAGACATAAATTTAGACATAAATTGAGTTAAAAAATTTTTTTAATAATTTATTAATAAAATAAATACAAAAATTACTGACCAATACATAGGCTTAATATCGCGCCAACGACTAAACAGACTATGAATCCAATGACCGACAGAAGTAGATATGAAATGTGAAAATATTTACCCAAAACTCTGAAAAGTTTGAATTAATTATATATTAATTAATTAGAAAATATTTGATTTAAAATTTAAATAATTAAACTAAACATACGTTGGATTATCATAAGAAGGAATATACGTCGAGTTTGATAAAGAGTTTCGAGTTTCGGCTTCTAAGAGCACGTCTGGAGGACAGGTGTCTAGAGTTGTCGGTAAAGAGACTTTAGGTCTCGGAATAACTAATGCACCGAAAGCTAGTGTAAGACCGACTGTGACTCCGCATATAAACCCAATAACTGAGCCCTAAATTTAATTTTATTTAAAACTAATTTCTAAAAATAAAAGCAACTTATTTACGGGTGCCGTTGCATATGGATATAAAATGGCCAAGGTGAATAGTGCAAGTAATGGTCCAACCATAGCACCCGATGTAGACATCGATGCCTGCCATACAGTGCCCACTTGGCCCACACCGAATGCCATTACAATAGCCAACAGACCGTATGACATGGCTTTGCATTTTAGAAAATAGATTACATTATTAATACTTACGAATAGTTTTTATTAAATATTTATAGTTTCAGCCAAAAATCCCCCCTGATTTTGAAAATTTAGATTTATCCCCTCTAGCAATTGGTCCTTTAAAAGGCGACCGGCAAATATTTTGGGATTTTTGACAAAAATTTGGAAATCTTCCCTAAATTGGTGCTAAATCCGGTTTAAATTTAGTTAAATTAACTAAATCTAGTTTAAATTCTGGTAATTAGGTAAAATTTCATCATAAGTATATAGCTTTTTAGCGTTTTTGGAGAAATCCTTCCTCTGATACCCCTAGATTTTTGGCCAAAATTCTTGAAAAATCCCTCTCCTGATCCCCCTTCTAGATCGGCCGACCTTTTCAATCCCTGGTTTTAGATCTTTTACATAATTTATTATTACTATATACTAAAATAATTTTTTCCTCCTCATCTCGGGCTAAACAATGTAAATATACTTTTGCAATTTTGAAAATTAAAATTTATAACAATTTATAGCGGTAACTATTAATAAACAAATTCTAAAAAATTGTATTTATTACATTAAGGCTACGGGTATAGAAGGGATTATAGAGGGATTGGCATTTGCTTAGAGTTAATATTTGTTTTAAGTTTTGAACCATTACGCCAACGAACTTAGTTATATTAAAAGATTTTGATATTATAAACGTAACAAGTTGCAATTTCTTTATAGAACTTGAACTTAACTTATTTTTAATAAAATAGAATTAAAAACTAAATATCAAATACCGAGTAATTTAGTTATATTAAGCGCATGTCGTTCGCTCTTTACTTTAATCCTTTTCTTCAACAGGTCTTCCCAAGTGATCGCAGCCAACGCATTGAATCCCGACGAGAGAGTACTAATCGTTTGATAATCCAGTATTTGACTAAATTATTGTTTTAAAGCATATCATTGTATACCTGAGCGAACCACTGAATACACAGGCAACAAAGAGCCCAGGTAGACCTTGATATTTACCCAGAGTGTCCATCACAAAGTATGGCATCAGTTGGTCATGTCTTTTGATTAGGCCGAGAGTGACCGGATCACAGCTGTGGTATTTTGCGTATATAACCATTCCAGACACTACGACCATCAGCGCCAGTAGTATCATCCCGGGCAGATTCCAATACAGAGTTCTGTCGAACATAATTACTAATTAGTCAAAATTTTAATGTTAAAAGCAGTGCTAAATTGTTGTAATTTTATTTTTAGAAAACTTACAAAAAACTTACTAGTATAAATACAGTATAAATAAATTAATCAAGTAAAATTCAGCATGCTACATAAATGTACAAACATTAATACCGTCTGGCCTTTTGAATGGAATCAATACTACAATATCTTTGAACTTGAGTTTGGAGCACACAATAAGTCGCAACCCATATAACAGTAGTTCCACTCACCACATTCCAAAAATTATCATGGTTGTATGGATCAAATTTTAGACTAAGTAATCGAAATTTTTTTTTAACAAAGCATGTAATTTAGCAATGAAATTTGAATACTTAAAAAACTTTAATCTATCGCCTCTTTTATTAATTCTCCAAACTTCTGCCAAACCTCCAACTTCTAGCGCGCCCTTAATTGGTCATAATTTGAATTTAGGTTTAAATTAACTAATTCAGTTTTTAAAATAACAGTTACTTGAATGATAACCATAAGAACGCCTAAAAACATAAGAATACACTGCAATACATCCGTCCAAATGACTGCTTTGATTCCACCCTTTAATTGAAAATTAATTAATTAACATGTTCCTTACTAGATCTATAAATGAATCAAGTTTTATATACAGTGTAATTAACTAAAATATTTATTAACTTAATTGACTTACAATTGTTGTATAAAAAGTGCAAATACAACCGACCACTATAATTGATGTGGGTATTGTCAATGGAGTCACTATTAGAATGTATTTTATTATTTAATTTTTAAAATTTTTAATAATAATTATAGGACGAATTTTCTGCTGCTCTGACATTATTTTGACATGTTAGAAATACAAACAAGCTTCAATGCTTAAATTACCTGAACTTAGTGCTACTGACGGACCATATAATACAACTGCCATATAAGGAAGCTTTAAATTTAAGTTAATTATATTTTTGAAATATATTTTAGAAATTAAACTTAAACAAGATAAAACAAATAAAGCAAAATTTTTTAATCAAATACCGAAGTCAATAGAAAGCCTATAGTTCCGACCAAATGAATGTATTCTGAATTATATCGTTTTCGTAAATACTGTTTCGAAACAATTTCGCAAAAAATTAATTATAATAATTAAAAATTGTTTAAACCAACAATTGATATAATGCCAATTAAGCTAGTTAATAATGCCAAACCTCATTAATACTGGTTAAACCAATTTTATAATATATGGGTAGAAAGACTTGAGCGGCCAAAACGACGGCCAAAGTTATCGAAATAATTTGAGCTGCCATTTGAGTGCCGACCTGATATACCTCGGCCGGGACGCCCAGCAATGTGTTGGTCGACATAAAACTGGCCACCAGTGACATCGTCACCGGAAACATACCTAACTTCCTGTTCCCGGTCAGGAACTCCGCATTTGTGCCATTCTTTCGCGATCTGTACCAAAAAAATATTCCGATCAATGATGAGGACAGCAATAGCAGACTAAACACTAAATAGTCGATTATTGAAAAACTTTTGTTTAACATTGTTGCAATTTTCAATTTGTTATGTTACTAAAACTTTTTTTAATTGACAATGATGATTTACGTTAATTAATTTATTATTTTTAAGTTTTATGGTTTTAATAAACATTTATTTTATTTAAACTAATTTGAAATGAATTTTACAAAATTAGAGTATTTTTATCTTTTAATTACATTAATTGATAAATTATTTCATCGATAGAAATAAATTATTTTATTGATAATATTGATAAAAATTGATAAAATTTGATTTAATCCATATGTTTTCATTAAATAAACAAACAACAATTTGAAATTTTTATTTATGTTTTTAGTTTAATAAAAAATGGTCTTGAATAAAAATGAATTAATTACATAAAAATAAATTTAAAAGCAATCTACTTGTTCGGAGAATACAATAAATACATTTTGTTTGAATAAACTTAGAGAAAAATTCCCCGGATATAAAAAATTTAATTATATGTTTAATAAATTAAAGTAATTTTTACTTTTGTAACATTAATTGATTAGATTCTGCAATATCTTCGACAGTTATGTTGTGAACAAAAGTAAGAATTACTTTAATTTATTAAACAATGTGTTCTCACAACAACCAAACTTTTAATTCAAACTTATTTACACATGTTATTATTTACAAAATAAATGTTTTTTTGTTTGTTTATTTAATTAGCATTAATTAACCAGAGAAGAGGATTTAGCAAAAATGCCACAATAATTTTTAAAATTTAACAAAACTTTATTAAAACCTTTCTCAGAGTTTTATGAATCGCCTAAGTACATTTTCTTTTTTAAATTCTCAGTCATAAAAATTATTTTATTAAATATTAAATTTGAATTAGTTTTACTTTCCGTCAAAACCCATCAAAATATGGTTTTAATTTAGTTAAGTTTAAAGAGTTAAGAATTTTATTTACTGCTTTATTTTTTCCCTTTATTTCTATTCTTAACTCATCTGACCTTGAAAAGCCTGATACTATTTATAATTATACTTCTTATTAATTTAATTTATCAATTAACATTTTTAATTTAAAATTTTTTACTGTATAATTTTTAAATTCGTACTGGTAATGATTAAAAATTTTAGTGATAAAAAATTGCATTGCCATCATCTGATCAAAATAATAGGAATAAAAATTTTTACAAGTTATATTTTATCCTACAAAAACTATCATGTTTTTAAGAATTGTGTCTGGCAAAATTTTTAAAAACTGTTCACAAATAATATTATAATAAATTTTATAAATATCTTGCACAATTAAAATATTTTATATAATATACAAAACGGTTGTTAAACTTTTTACTGCTATAAAAAATTATATATTAATATTAAAAAATTATTAAATGTATATAATTAGATTGAACAATAATATAATTGAATTTTAGGCATATTTTCTTTAAAAATATTTTATGCTTAACTTGCTTGATTATCCATAACAACCTTTGCAGTATGTCGGACATACGGCCGTCGCCAAAATTAACTCCAGAATTAAAATTCAATTTATTCAAAAATGCTTGGTCAAATTAACTTAAATTTTTTTCCAATTATGAAATGATAGGAAGCATAAAATATATTTTTTTTAATTTAAAATTTTATCTTGGTTTTTGCAACTCGCTAAAATTTTCACAGTAAAATTTAGCTTGTTTATAAAAAAGTTAAAATATAAAAATTGTTTAATGCAAAAATAATTTAATACATGTAAATATATTTGTAAAAATTTTGACCCAGAACAACTTTTACCAATACTAAAAACCTAAAAATGCAATATTTGTTACTCATACAAATTAAACATCCTTGGTTGTTTTTAAATAAAATTATTTTTATTATTATTTTAAGATATTAATACTAGTTATAATTTTAAAAACTCAAATATTATTTTTCAAAAGCATTATAAAAATAAAACAAAAATAATACAAAAATTTCTATTACAATAGCTACTAATCACAAAATATAATACTGTATGAGTTACATTTAAGTTAGAATATTTTCAATAGAAAGACCATGTCAGTAGTTTGTCAAATATCAAAATAATTTAAAACCATTATTACCATAAACTTACCTTATCGTCTAATAATAAAATGTGCAAAAATTATTCTTCTAACTGCGTTATTTTAAAAGTTATGCTTGTTTAAAAATACAATAATTTTTACATTTACAGTATTTATTTTATTAAAATGCCGATCTAATTGCTGATATATTTGAGTATATTTACCTTTTATGTAGCATTTACTTTTCATTTTATAAATTTTTTTTAATCACTTTAATGCCCCAAAAACTGCAGAGTTTCTCTTCACTAACTTAAAGAAGACTAATAGAGCTAATAAAACAGTTTTCTATATTTTGCAGTTTTTATGGTAATATTATTGAATTCACGTTTAGGTTTTTTAAACATCATTTCCCGTTACAAGTTATTTGTTTATAAAAACATTTCTCGGTAAAATTAACAAAGATTATTGAAATCTTTAATTTAGTGAAAATTTTCTAAAATTATCTTTTGTCGTTATCCTGTAATCTAGTATTGAAATACAGTATAAGAATATAAAACAAGCTAGTGCATTAATCGTTACAGTTAAGAAAATAGTTTTTTAATTTTTAAAATTATAACTAGTATTAATATCTTAAAATGATAATAATAAAAAAAATTTATCTAAAAACAACCAAGGATGTTTAATATTGCATTTTCAGCTTTGTTATGCAATATAAGTACGTTTTAGTTACCATTTACAGGTCAACTTTCATCAGCGACGGCCAGCTAGTCTAATTGCTGAGATGAGGCGCACAATTAAAACATTACACTTGTTTACAGTAACACCTTTCTAAAATCACACTGTATAATTTCACAAACTGCTTAATTTCACATATAATTATAACCCCATTTTGGGACCTATGCTAAAGTATATAGTTAATTTCACAATTTCTTATTTTCACTTTCACACACATTTGACCAAACAAGTTATCAATCCTTGCTCTTCGCCGAAAGAACCGACGGCACTCCCGAGGTCTCCGACCTTTTCTATGTCGTCGCGTATTACCCGATCGGCACGAAAGGAGATCTTCGCGAGGCCGAGGAGTACGCGCAACGCGTTAGAGAGTCCGGTCTGCTCTACCATTCCCTCGATTTCCGAACGCATTCTTGTTACGTTTGCTTTGCCTCCGAAGAAAACCTCAACGAGTTTTTTAGACGACCGCCAAAGAGACGCAACAATCTGCCGACCGCTCGAATCAAAGTCGGAGTTTAATTGGAACTTTCCGGCCGGGGAGTTGTGAGCCGACAGACGGCCGTAGAGTAGCGTCTGAACGCATAGCGTATAAAAGGAGACAACTTTCCTTTGTCTTCTCGAGTGTTGACGAATTTTTAAACGTTTTGTATTGCTTTTTCAAACGTATTTTTGTCTTATGATAAATCGAATTAAAGCCGAATATAATTTGCGTTTTATTTAACGAATCTTTGCAAGGATTGGCCGCATTTAGCTCTCCAGACCTCACAATTTAATTTAATATAATTTAATAAATACATATAATAAAGTAAAAATTTAGATAAATTTGTTCGGAAATTATTTATTTTATTTATACATAAAAGTCAATTTCTAAAATTTTGCCTATTAAAATTTATTCCTATGTCAATTTATAATATATAATTGTTACATTATTTGAAGTATGTAATAATTATATGTATGTTATTTTAAATACTGTATAAGCCTATGGGGATCGCTTAGCAATAATTGTGTATATTAATACAATAAGGATATGCATAATACCGTAAATAATATTTTAAAGTAGGATCAGTTGTCTATCATCGGCAATAGCTATAGAAAATATTGGAAACAACACAATAGCAAAAATGGTTTACTCCCACACAATTAAGTTAAATTCACTAAATCTTTTTGGAATTTTGCATGTTGATCGAGTTTGTTAAGTTGGATTGATTTAAGATAATAAGAATATTTATTGTAAAATATTTTTATTCTTTTCACAACGTGATTCGTAACAAATATATTGCATTTGTCGAACGATATATCGTTTCGAGGGCTAAATTTCAGACCCCCTTCATCAGCGACTCTAACAGAACTGTTCACCAACTCTCGTTGCAAACAATTGTGTTGAAATTTATAAGTTGTGTCGTTTAAAGTAAATTTGAGCCAGGATTTAATTGTTGATATAAACTGCAGTTTTGTGTTGCACATTTTATTTATTTAATTGAACATTTTTTAAGATAAATATTAAATTTCAATTGCTAACTGAGCTCACTAATAAATCTTTTTTAATAGTTATATAATTTTATGCATTTTTCTGCACAAACTTTTCACACGGTAAATTAGATATTTCAATTTCAATTCTTGTCTAAAATTTTTATTTTAAAACAGCTAACTGTAATACAGAATTTACTGTAAATATTTACATAAAATACATTTGTAATTTTACTACACAATACATAAAATGTAAAAAATTAAAATAAATAAACAAATCAGTAGCAATTATCAAGTTACTACACTCTCCCCACATCCTCTCAAATTGTTCGTCGAATGCAATAATTGACTTAAATTAATTTGAGTTAAAATTTTGAAGAAGTATACAGATAATCTACAAAACTTTTCAAGAATTAAACAGATTTTATTTAATCAAAATTGTGATTAAGGTAAGAAATTCTTATTTATATTTAAATATGTGCTCTCACTAAAACTAAAAATTATTTTGTTTAAAGTTTTGTAGTTTTGTAGCTTTATTCTATTAAACTAAATAATTTTTAAAAATTTGATTTATATTTTAATAAATGCTATAATATTTTCTTAAAATTTAACTAAATTATTTTTAATCAATATTATTTAAAATCAATCAACTTTTTATAAAAATTTTAAGCAATAAATAAGTTATACTTCAGAAAATTTTTAATTACAAAATACGTTACTTTAATCAAATGTTTTCAAATTTGTGATGTTTTTATAATTGGATTTTAAAGTTTAGCATTATTATCAAAAATATTTTTTTAATCTTTTTATTTAAGAACATGAAGCACAACATCCAAATAATATGATAATGACAAACTAGTTTATAATAACAAAAGTGCAAATTAGTAATAAATTTAAATTTAATTTAAAATTATTAATATTAATATTAGCAATAGTTTTGCAATTTAATTTATTTTTAAAATTATTTTTTAAAACGCATTTAATTAATTGTTTTTAACTCAAATTTTGTCTGTAAGAAATATTGAGGAAAATTCACTTTAATATCATAGCAATATCAAATTAATTTCAAAATGTTTTGTTATGTCATTCTTTATACTTTTATAATTTAACATCCAAAATTTCCTAATTTTTAACATGTCACAGCAGCTAGGTCAAAATTTTCTAACATTATTCATTGCATCTCCAGCTAGGTTAAATTTTTTTTGATAATATCCCGGAAGATTTTTATAGTCCTTGATTATATTCACAAATAAATAAATAAAAATATTATAACAAATAGTTTTAAAAAAATTAACAAACCTATTAATACCAAAATTAAATAAATCTTGCATCATAGTACCAATGCTATAAACATCAGCTTTAATGCTATATTTTTTACCTTTCACTACTTCCGGTGTTATATATTTAACAGAGCCTTTTATTTGAGTATTAGATTTATCAGGATTATCTAATTTAGCTTTGCCAAAGTCACACATTTTAACAAATCTGCCAGATTTAAAAGATTTAATTAAAATGTTATCCGGTTTAATATCACGATGCATGTTGGACCAGGATCATCCAAAGTGTGCAGAAAATTGATGCATTTCAAAATTTCTAACAATAGCTCTGACGCTATATAAAAGCCTAGTTTAGACAATAATTTGTTTGGTTGTACAACAAAACAGTCTTTAATTTGATTTATAGCCACTGTTAATGATATCGAACATAAATCCATTTGAATGTGAAGTATCGCGAATTCATTCAAATCTTTTGCGTCTTTATAACTCTCAAAAAATTGCGAGTCTATTGAAGCACCTTGCTCCGAATTAAACTTTTTTATAAACTCATTTTTTCTATTGGCCCAAACTTTTCTAACCAGAATGATCTGTACTAAACAACATACTCGCTGTTTATTTTTGCCCAGTATTTAAGCTCGCTGATTTTTTTGGTAAAAAATTCTGTTTTCCCTTAAATTTAGAAAATATTTTAATTATTTATTATATTATTATTTTATTTAATGCATCAAAAATAATAGTTATTGAGTACACTCCATCCCGCTTATAACGAACCCACTTACAACAAATACCCGCTTATAACGAACAGAAATTAAAAACGGAATAGCATTTATACATTAAGTTATAATTGTATATAACGAATCCCGGTTATAACGAGCAAATTTGTTGGAACCGAGCCGTTCGTTGTAAGTGGGATTGACTGTATTAATAATTAAATTATTTAAATTTTTGAAATTAATTTAGTTCCAATATATTTAATCTATGTATAAATAAAATACTTAATAGTTAAAACAAACTTTTAATAATCATTTTTTTAATGGCGTACTCCTTATCATCAACAATATGTTGAACCTTTGTTACAATGCCATAACCACCAATACCAATTGTGCCGGATTCATTTACAAATTCCTTACTAAATCTACATGTTTGCATATCTACAAATTTTCAAATTTATCATGTGCCATTTTGTTTATTGAAAAAATTATAATAATATTTAATATGATTAATCAAAAATTGTTCAGCTAAGAATTTACAATTGCATTTTGTTTTTGCAATTAAAACAATACGTAAATTAGTGATATATTTATTATCACTTTTACTACAATTATTTGATAACATTTATCTTTAACTTTGATAAAAGTAAATGTAATTTAATATTTTTTCTAATTTGTAAGAATTTTATTTTAGTATTTATAGTACAGTATTATAATTTATTTATTATTTGTTTATTTAAAATTATATTAATTTGTGTTAAAATATCTACTATTTAGTAAAAATTATAGTTTTTAAGTTAAATCAAATGTTTAAAATTAATTTATTAATATTTACTAATTAAATATTGGTTAAATAATTAATTTAACGTTTTTTAAAAATAAAATTATTAATTATTTAATTTTCTATAACCAACTAAGCACCTTTTAAAGTTTTTACTATAATCAAAATTTTACAAAATAAATTTAAAAATGCAAAAAGAAAATCTAAAAATATTTTTAATATTTAATAATTTGCTAGATAAAAAATAGAAAATATTATCATATAAGTAAATAGGGAATATTATATAAGAGATAACAAAATGCATGCTTTTTTAATATTATTTATATGCACTAGTATATTTTTATCAAAAATTTACATAATTTAAAAAGTAACCATAATTTATTTTGTTTTAAAATTATATTAATTACAAAAATATTTAATTTTTATAAATTTGAGTGATAAGTTTATTAATAATTAATTACAATATATCCCGGATATAGTGAACAGCTCGGTTCCGTAAAATTCGTTTACTATAAGCGGGATTCACTATAAACAATCAAATTTTTATGCATACTGTAATTAAATTTGGTTCTCAGCAAATAATTTACTATAAGCGAATATTCACAATAAGCGGGTTAACACTAAGCGGGATAGACTGTAATTAAATTTGGTTCTCAGCAAATAATTTACTATAAACGGGTATTCACAATAAGCGGGTTAACACTAAGCGGGATAGACTGTATTAAGTTATTATATATCAGGAATTAAGAAAATTGGCCAATCAGAGGAGGTATTTTTTTCTCTGAAATATTGCCAAAAACCTAGTGAGTAGCAGAGAAGAGATTTTTTAAAAAACGCTCAAAATTCGATATATTTATAATAAAATTTTGCTTATTTTAAATGGATTTAAACTGAACTTAAACTAAATTTAATTAAAATAACTGAATTTAAACCCAATTTAGCCTCAATTTAGAAAACATTTCATGATTTTGGCAAAAAAACCAAAATATTTGCTAACCGTCAAAAGGGGATAACTTTTTGCTGACCAAATGCTAGGGGGTTGATAAATCCAAATTTTTAAAATTGGGGGATTTTTGTCTAATCCCTTCTCTTTCATAATTCCTGCTGTAGATTTATTTGCCATAAATATTTGAAAATTGTTTAATATGATATACTGATTATTAATATAGGGTAGTTTTTTTTAATTAATTTTATATTAAAAAGTATTTTTATTAAAAAATATGTTTTAAAATTTTTACAAATATTTAAATTTTTGTTGCAACTAATGTATTGTTTAACATTATTTTATACATTTTGATAAGATTTTTTACAAGTACATTTATTTTTAAAATTTTTTTAGCAACTTTGTCGTATTTTATTTAATTATTTATAGATTGTATAGTTAACTCGACATTATTTTTATACTGAATGTTTGCTTTAGTTGTTTACTTAATTTAATATTTGTAGCATTTAAAAAACCTTTTTTTAATCAGTACAATTTGTTAACAATTACGAATTATTTAAAATCAGATATTTTAATTTGTAATTTAGACATATTAACATGCTGTACAAATAGATACCGTATTTAAACCATAAAAAGGGTTGGAATTTGAGACAAGGATATTAAAACCTCTGTATAAAAACTCGTTGAATTGAATTGATTAAAATTGTTTAACAGATCGACAAATACATAATTTATGACACATTAAAGCAAAATATATCTTGTACAGTATCTACCAAATGTGTCAATAAAAATGAATAAACTTAGTTAAGATACAAACTTGAAAAGAATTGAAAAATAAATAAAGAGTAGAAAACAAATTTCGTGTCATTCAAAACCAGTGGAGCCTATCGTAGATAAATTAAAAGACATAAAAGTTTTGAATTCAAATGAAATTTTTTTCTAAGATAAACAGATAAACATTATTCGGAGATTAAACAAAATTGTAAACAAAAGAAAGAAAGAGCTAAAAGCGAGTGATCAGCAAAAATCCTATTAAGTCGGTTCAAGCCTAGCAATCATATATTATTGTTTTACATCTTTAAGAGTTGCCACTAATAACAAAAATTTTTTTGCTTATGAATCAAGACTTTTATGATTTGGTGACACTGTTGGCAAAGAGCGTGACTTTAACTCATCCGACAAATTATAGACAAGAGAAACGATGATTGAGAGCTAAAATAAGTTTAGTTTTACTATATTTGTCGATCTCTACTGATATGTTTGCAAATTATTGAGTGATGAGAGAGTAGTTGTCAAAACTGTGGGAAAGTTTGTATTTTCTTAGAATAACAATAAGTCTATAATTGGTAGTAAAAGATAAAACTTAAGATTAAAACTTTGATTGAACTGTTAAATGATAGAGAAGATTCTATCCGATATGTTTACTACAGTAAAAGTGTTGACTTTTTTGATAATCGTTTGTTCAATAGTTATACTAACCATCAAAGTCTGTGAAACCACGAAAAGAGATTTCAAGTCATTTAAAGACTTATTTCGATTGTTGGATAACAAGAGACTGACGACTATTAATAGCTATAGAAAACCGAAAAAGGAATCAAAACAATTGAAAGACTTTAAGATCCATTATGTCGATGTCCAGCAGAACCTACACGACTACCACAACAGTCATCCACTTCCGCATTCACACCCGAAGCTACAATCACAGTCACCACCGATTATGCATACACTGAGGCCGCTCTCACTACCGGTTAGTCTATTATTTGTTTCTAAAATAAATAACTTTTTTAATATCAACTAAATTGACTTTAGGTTCATCTGCCAATACCGATCCCACCAGAAACCCCCAGCTTAACAGATAGCCAAGCTGACCCATCAGATCTGGAACAATCAGTGGCACCATCACCTCTATCCCTACCCCAACCGCCACCGCCGACATTGATGAGCCAACAGGAACATCATCTGCATTACCACCACATCCATCACCATCACAACATTCCGCCACCAATGCTGGCTCAACCGTCTTCTCAAATATTTCGATCGGATCCGCAGTCCATAATAATTCACCAGAGGTTTAATACATTGTTTGACCCACAGTTTGATCCCATAATAAACACACAGTTTGATCCAATGGGGATGGATATGTCGGCGTCAATGCCTGACCATTTGGTATTTCCTGTCTTCGAACAGATTCCGATGCATTTGGATGAACCGATGCCTACAAAGTGAGTATTTAGGTTTGAAAAAAGTTGATGTCTGTATTAGACTATTGCAAAATTGATACCTATTATCTTCAATATAATAGTTATAATAATACGTTAATGATAATAATAATAAATACTCAATTGATTTATAACCAGGTTAATCTATTTTTAAATTTACTTTGATTGCCACTTTTTATATATGAATGCAAAAAAAATAATTTTAATAAGTAATACATAATAGATATTATTAAGTATGAATAAATAGTTCAAAAATTAGCTCGACTAAATTGCAGCTTTTTAGAATTTAAATAAATTGTTTAAAAGAAAATTTTTTTATTTAAAAAACAATTTTCTTAAATTAAATTTTTAGTTAGACTACATTTAAACAAAATTCTAATTCAATTAAAATTTGTTTTACATCTATGCACACAAAATAAGATTTAATATAATTTAGATTAAGTGAATTTTATTAAAAATAACTTTAAGTTTTAATTTTTAAAATATAAATCTCATTACGTAGGCATAAGGCATGAAAAACAATACTAAATAGTCTTAATTACATAGTTTTGAAGAAAAAAAATTGAAAAAAAGAGAATTAATTATTTGAAAAGTTTTTCCAATTGAATGATTGAGACGAACATAATCTGTAATTAAATTACGATTGACTTAGAAATCCGACTAAATATTTGATTGCTTTTGTGGTCTACTCTAATGACATCTCAAAATGTAATATAGCTTTTGGTTAATACTATATCTCAATTGTATCTATTATTTACTTTTTGTATGAAAACACCTGAAGATTGCAGCGAAAACCTAATACGAACAGTGAAATCGATGACACAGTTCTGAATTTAGCCATTGATTCCAATTATCGGAATAATGATCGTAATGTTCGCAAAAATAATAATAATCGAAAACCAAATAATAAAGAGGATGACAGCCATGAGTGGAGAACTAGTAGTGGTTTACGACTCGTAAATACAGACAAATTCCGAGCTATTACTAAACAGAGGTTTAGCAATGGGTTCTATAACGACGACAATATATATAACCGAAAAGCCGTTAAATCGATTCAGGATTTCAAAGTAGACGACACTATCCGACGACCCGAGTCTTCAAATAAGATGGAAAAGACTGAAAGTCAAGTGAGAGAGGGATCCGATTCGAGGGATGACCGCATAGTCTATACAAAAGAGTCAGACAATGAGCACAACTTTAACCTTCCGGACGAACACGCAGTCAATGTTGAGGACGAGTGGACGTTCAAAGACCTCGATCTTTGGGTAGTTAGATAGCATGCTTATTTAAGTTAATCAGTCAATGCTTAGTCATTATCCAATTTTTGGTTTAATTTTTTGTCAAATGTAATAAAAATTTCTATTTTTATACAATATTCGTCACTTGATTTTAAAATTAACTTGTTAAGCTATTTGACTACAAATAAAATTATTTAAAAATTTATAGATTAAAATGTTTAAAATAATAAAATGATTTTTTCACTTTTATCTGTAAATATCATTTAAACAATAAAAATTTATTTTAAATCTAATTTTTGTTATCTAACGATTTGTATAATAAATTTGAAAATTTTGTAATATGAATCATAATTTATGATTGTTAAATCTAAATCCCTAATTAAAATTAATTTTATCCAATTATTATTTCATAAATATTTTAAACTGAAAGTTACACAGATGAAAATCAGATATTTTACATTAAAAATAAAGTGTTTTTAAATAGAAAACAAAATAAAAATTATTTTTTTAAATATGATTAGCGATCTCTTGCGATAAATAGGTCTAACTTTCAATAACAAAATCAAAAACAATAAAAATAAGTTTTAAGTTTTCGATAATTGATTAATATTTTATGATTGACTGCTTATGACTGTTTGCTTGATTTTTCAATTAAGACGATTTTTGCTTAAATATTAGATTAACATTCACTTAATTACTAGTTAATGTATTTAACGACAAGAAAAAAAAATGTTTTTCTAACCAAAGTCATTATAAAATACATACTAGTTGATTTTATTTGTATAATTATGAAATTATAAGTCTTAAAATCTTTTTTTAAAATTTATTGTTTTATAAATTAATAAAAATTAAATCAAATTCTATTTATATATTTTTTGCTAAATTAATTTGTAAAAATTTTGAATATTATTTAAGTTAATTATAATTAAATGTCTGAATAATGTGTTAATTATTGACTATTATAAAAAATTATTTTATTGATAAAAGTTTTTAAAAAAAACTTTAATTAGAATTAATTAAAAAAGGCAAATTTTAATATATAGTATAAAATATTGTTATAAATTATTAAAATTAAAATTTTTAAAAATATTATATAAACAACATTTACACGAAAAATTTTATGTCGTTAATGATAAATAAATTTAGAAAAAAAATAATTTTAATAGTTTTTAAATATAGGTTTTATTTCAAATCGTGACATAAGTAATAAATTAAAAAGTTATATTTTTTTTAATCAATAGCTTGCATAGTTTATGCATTAATATACAGTCGATTTCAAAACTAATTTCTTAACATTTTCTTAATAACATTGAAAATGCTTCGTTATATCAACCTAATTTTTTTTCAATTATGAAATTATATAAAGAATTTACCACAGTAACAATTATAAAATTGTTACTGTGGTAACTTCTCTATAAAATTTTATAATTACAGAAAAAAATAGGACAAAGCATTTTTAATTTTATTAAGAATATGTAAAAAATTAGTTCTGAAATCGGCTGTATATACAATATTTAACAATTTATTATTTATAAAATAAAGTACAGAAATACAAATATCTAAACAATTTTAGTAATAACAGTTATAATAAAAATTGTTTTAAAAAATTTCACATTTTTTAACAAAAATTTAAATACAATGAAAAGTAAAATAAATTTACGATTGATTCGATATAATTTTGACGTATTTAAACTTGGAATTAGTGACGAAAGTAAAGCCATTAATAAAATTGAAAAGTTTAACAAAAGGTTATTTATATTAAATTCGGTTACATTTGAAGACTGTCTCTCCACTGAACACAAAACAAGTAAAATAAGAAAATATTTATTGATTATTAGCAGGACACTTTTGGCTATATTTCTATTTAAAAACATTTTAACTTCAATTTCAAACAATGAATTGATTCGTATAATAACCAGTGATTCAAACTATTTGTTAGGAAATTCAAAGCTATGGTCAATGACATTATCAATGGCCGTAACAACTGGTTTAATGATTGGATTTCTCTATCAATATGAAGAACAACAGAATATTTCCGAAGTTTTTGTATTCTTCAGAGATTTAAAGTTAAAGAAATATCCGATTAATTTGAATAATAGAAATCGACAAAAATTTTCGTTAAGAATAAATCTAATGACAGAATATCTGCTGAAATATGTATATTATTATTTGGTTTTGTCTATATATTCAATGTTTTCTGTCTCATTAGTAGTCGGATATCTAGATGAAAATTCAAAATTTACTTTAACAAGTGTAATTATTTGGTTATTTATAGTATTATTCGGTGTAATAGAGTATTACGCAATCATCACTTTTATAATAAATAAGTGGTATTTAACGACACTTTACTTCAAATATAAATTTAATGAAATTAATGAAAAAATGAGTGAAAGTGTCCAAAAACCTAATATATATTTATTAATGAATTCATTTATTGAACACTATTCTGCGGCTAATATAACGAATAAATTAAACCGTTTTTACAAATATCTGCTTTTTATACTCTATTATATGGGAACTCCAACTCTCGAATTAATTGCTTATATATCACACGAGAAAAGTACACAAATTTATGTACGATTTGTGACTGCATTTCTGGTATTTGTGTTATTTATGTTCATCTTTCTAATGAATAGAATGAGTGCTCAGGTTATCAAAGCCGCCCATAAGTCATATCCACTTTTATTCTCATTTTTGGTCAGATATAAGTCGTTTTCAACGATTGAAAGATTGAAAATCCAGTCATTCATTGAGAGACTGTCCGGACCTAATATTGGGTTCTATTGCTATAATTTGTTTCCAATGAATAACTACGAGTTCTATCAATACGTTTGGATCGTGTCTTTAAATTATGTTCTTATTCTTTCGCTTTTATAAAACTAATATTTAAATGTATTAAAACAATTTAATTTTAATTAATTATCCAATGAATAACTACGAGTTCTATCTATACGTATGGACTTTATCTTCAAATTATTTTTAAATTTTATGATATTTTAAACTAAATTTCAACTAAATATTTAGTAGTTATTTGTAGGTTTAAATTAAGCAAGTCTATTTGAATTTTATGTTCATCATTTCACTAATTTTTAAATATAACCAATTAATTATAACCACTTTCAGTATCTGACCAAGTTAATATTTTAGTAGAGCGCATTTTGCCCTCTTTTTAATCAGCTATTTTCAGTACATTTAAATAAGCTTGGGCATTAACTTTGTTCAAATCTTCTAAATATTAACTTAATTTAATCCAAATATAATTGTACTGAAGACGGCTGACTGAAAAGCGGCCGAAACGCGCGTTTACTCAAAAATTGTTATAATTAACAAGTTGTATTTAAAAATTAATGATATGAAAATATTTATAATTAAAATATAAATATTTAAATTAAATTTTTAATTTTGTTTATTAATATATATTATAGGTTGAAATAATCATTACCAACTTATCCCTCTTACAATTGCGCGCAAACAGTGTAATTCTATCTAGATACTATTGCATTCTTGATCAAAAACTCACATATAATTGAATGTAATTATAAACCAATTAAAAAATAATGTATTTTTAATAAATAAAATAATGCAATTAGGTTTTTTGTAACCACACCATTAAAACCTATAATTTAAATTTTTTATTTTAATATTTGAATTAAATTAATTATTTTACGGTAATAATTAATTTTATATAGATTATATTTGAAATAATAATTTTAAGAACTAGACATGTTTTATAAAATAGAATATAAAAATGCTCTGTGACGCATATCTAATTTCAAAAAATTACTATTTAAAATGTAAATTATATAAACTTAATTATTAATCAGCTGTGTTGCCCACGGATGCCTTTCTCACGTGATACAGCCAACATAATATATGGTAGTTTAGCGCTAGAAAAAATTATTCAAATAAATTGTGACAATTTAGTATGAGAGGATATTAATAAAAATCGTCTCAAGATTGTTTAATCAATTTATTAAATCGATTAAACTCAAATTAATTTATATTTTAAAATTTAAAGATTAACTTCCCTAACCTCTATGTAAACCAGGTATTAAAAAGTTATTTGGAATAAAATTATATTAAATATATATGAATTATGTTAATAAAAATATTTTTTCCGAATGCCTATAATTTAAGATGTTGTAATTAAAATCGTAATTTGCTCGTAATTAACATAAAATATTTATTTAAGAATTAAAATATTACTTTCAAATAAAAATATTAATTAATATAAGTACAGTCAAAATTTAACGAAAGTATGGGTACAAAACCAAAAATAGGCAATTTATATTCTCGGCGAAATGATCGACAGTTTTTATAATTTTAAACTGATGTCACTTTCTTAACTTTATTTTTATTTTTAATCAATGATTTAATTACAGAGCATTAAGAATATTAAAATTTAAACTGTCAACTAAATATTAAACATTAAACTATATAAAATTTATTTATTTTTAGCAAATATAATTTGTATGAATAGATGATTAATTGTAATTATAAATCTGGGATTGTAGAGCAAATATTAATCTCCTAAATATTATTTATTTTTTAAACTTAGAGTAAATTTATAATAAATAATTAAAACTTATGACTATTTGCTTTATCCATTACCTTGTCAATCGTGTGATTTATATAAAACAAAATAAACTTAAGAAATAAAAATCAATTTTCAAAAGTGACATCAGTTTAGAATTTAAAAAAGTGCAATCATTTCGCCGAGAATATAAATTGACTAATTTTGGTTTTGTACCCATACTTTCGTTAAATTTTGACTGTATTAGGTTTTCTAATCGTTGTTTTGTAAAATAACTTTCTTATAATATTAAAATTGTTTAAATGCTGTTTTCATTAGGTTTATCAAGAAACATCTTTTATATTAATCCGTTTAAGGTTTGTGTTATCTTGAAAGTGTCATGAAATTCGATTATTGTCTTGGTTGTTATAAGTTTCCGATCTTAAAAAGCATTTATTACATATTTAACATATAATTGTTTATTATACATACAGTACTAAAACCGTGTATCTCCAGCGTTCTAAGACTGACCAAGTAGGACATTCTACTGTAGATATGCCTTTTTTACATGTTAGTTAAATAATAAAAGTAAGTAACAGTCATTTTAAACACTATGAAATACAGGAAATTTATACAACTAAACAGTATTGCAATATTTAAACGTTAGCCAATTTGGAGCTCCGAACGTGTTTTCATGTGCACTGAAACTGTCTCAAGATCGGTTGTGAAACTGGATAAAGACAAGACAGTTTCAAACAATATTGAGTGTTTTAATGGGCAAAGTCAACATGCTTATTATAAGAAATATTTCTTGAGAAACCTCACAAAAACAGCATATTAACTATTTTACAGTTTTTGACAAAAGTTTTGTCAAAATGTAATGCAATTGTACCTAGATATAATTAATTAGTACCGAATTCCCTCACATTTAATTGCATGATCATTCCCTCACACCTTGATTAGAAACTCACCTATAAGTTACGTGCAATTGTAAACTGGGTAAGTCGATACTTATATGTTAGTTAATAACCCAGTTCAATTTTTAGATTAATTAATTAAATAAATAAAATAAAAATACATTTTTACGAATTCTTTTTATTGATTTTCAATTTTAAAAATAAAAATAGTTATAAATAATAATTAAAAGCGAAATACTATTTAAAAATATAATTAAAAACATTTAAGACTTAATATATATATATATAATAATTAGGAATATAATGACTATAAGAATAAAACAAATAAAATAATAATTATTCTGAAGACTCAGTTGTCGTCCATAACCACCATATGCTGTCCCGCGAGATGAGGGCCAGTCGGCTGACCATTAAATCGGATTCGGAATTGATTGACGAGATTGTCGTCGACTTTGACTTTGCATTCACTGCAAAACACTTCCGTCTGTTCGGTGTCTCTGTTTAGGGACAAATCGAACAGTTCTTTGAGACACAATCGGTGGTAAAGGTGTCCGCATTCGAGCACTTCTGTGTCGACCAATGGTTTGATTCTGTGATAGCAAAGAGTGCACATTGTCTTCAAGCAGTTCGGGTCAGCGCCGGCCGCACTGGACGACGAGCCCGGCCTCATGTCAGGCCTGAAGTGTGCAAATCTCGGATCAAACATAAAATGACGGAAATGACCGAATTTGCGGAACTTCTTGAAGTTCTTCTTCCACTGCTTTTTCGCTTTCTTTCGGCTTTCGTGCGATTCGTTGTCGGAATCACTCGAAGAATCGCTCGAAGAGAAGCTGCTGTGGTATTGGCCGGCCCTCCCTTCCGGGCCCCCCTCTGCCCACGAGTTGCCCCAAGCGCCAAAGTGGGGCCCTCCCCATCCCAGGCCCCCTCCACGTCCTCGACAGCCGTGCCATCGGTGATGATGTCCTCCTCTGCCCATTGCTATACATATGATAAGTGATAAACAAATTATTAGTTTTTGAAATACAAACAAAATGTAAACAATTGTTAAATTGAGTTCAGAATTGAGAGAATAAACACTTACTTTAAGTCTGAGCTCTTCGTCAGTTGACTTGAATTTGTGATTTAAACGCAAATTAAGTTTCAAAACAAACTGTTGTCTCAATTGAATCGGCAATCGGTTAGCACTGATAGCACCGGCTCTTCAGCTCATGTGTTGACAGTCTCTACGAAACTGATTCACTGATTATGAGTTCGGATACGAGAGCGCAGTATATAAACTAAAACACATCTAATATTGCGCTGCAATTCACTGCAATCGCTGCGATTGCATTGTATTTACGGTTTTATTAAACATTTTGACTGCTATTGACTGCTATTGACTGCGATATAGCGAATGCCAAGTACTGTATATGAGAGGTTGCATATCGCTGATACTTTAACAGTACCTGCAGTGCGTTTAGTGGTTGCCAATGCATTCGTTCTGTTGTGTAACTGTTGGCTGCATTATATCACTTTGATTGCATCAAGCTAGGTTAATCTAATCTTTCTAGAATAGTGTATTGTTGAATAAATTTATTTTAAGTGAATGCAACAAAATATAACTTAATTTGAAAAATAAAAATGATAAATTATACTAATTATAGCAAATTATTTCATATATTAATAATTGAATAATCGCTATAATTGTTTAAATATTATATTTTATAATTTGTTCAGATATTTTTGTATTGGTACAATTTACAATTTTTACCCCTAAAGATGTTTCAAATCTTATGAGCTATATAGTATCTTTAATGACTAATGCATTATGATAGCATGGTAAACAATAAACATCTTTATCAAAAGAACCCACATCTAATTAACAAGACATCCCATATCTAGTTAAAATGTTTTCAAAATTCTCTTTCCTAAACCTCTCTAAATTGGCCAGCCTAAGTAATCTTTGTTTTTAATTTAAAATTGATAATTATATAATTTCTATTGATTGGGTATTTTAAAATTATTTTAACCAAATTAATGATTATAAATTAATTTTGTGCAAAAGTTATAGTGCTTTTTATTTATTATTTATAAAATTTATTTGTAAAAATAATTTGTTTTTAAATTTGACAACCTTTCCTTGTTAGTTAATTGTAATTTATAATATTAATTTATTACAATTAATTTAATAGCAAATAACAATTGAATTAAATACATTTAATTATATCGAATTAAAGTTAACACAATATAATAAATAAAAATTTTAATATAAAATTATAATAAAATGCATTTTTATAATAAATTCATTAAATATTTCATAATAATTTTTTTTATAATAATGCATTTTGATATGATTATTAAACATATAAAAAATTTCAAATTTATTTTTGATTACAGAACTTTTGTATATTTATTAATTTTTTTATTTAACTTAATGTAATTAAATTTAAAATAATTTAACAAAAAAAAAGTTTTAATAAATACTGATAAAATAAGTAAGAATGGAATTGCTTATCAATAAGGAGTTGCAGATCTCTCGATTTTGGATCTTTTTGGGTAGTATAAAAAGTAGGACTCTTGGCCAAAAAAATCAATACAATTATTTATAATATTAATATTAAAGTCATAAATATTAAAGTGTAAACTTACGATCTGAGAAACTGCAATTATTCGCCACTGAATATACATGCGATACGACCTGGCCTTCGGTTATACCAAAAAATTTTTTTACGAGTATTTTCTCAGGTTTTAACTAGTTTTCCTTCTCGGCTATTAAAATTTTATTAATTCATATTATACATATAAATTTTATTTTAATATATTTTTAAGGTAAAATTTTCTATATTAAAATTTTTTACTATAAATATTTTCGACTTTAATATTTTCAAATTTAATATTTTCAAATTTAATATTTTCAACTTTATTATTAATATTTTAAATAATATTATTGATTTTTTTGGCCAAGAGTCCCCACAAGCCTTATCAATTTTACAAACTCTGCTACGCAACGCCCCGCCTCCTGTTTCCTTGAAATTTTAGAGATTAGAAGTGCTTAACATATAAATAATATGTATGAAAAATGTTTTGGCAAAAAGTAATAGATAAAATTTTATTGAAATTTTTTATGATTAAATATTACTATAGGTATTGCAATTATGATTGAACGCAATTAAAGCAAATAACGTTTTTACATATCAAACAAATTATAATTTCAATTTTAAACTTTAAAAACATTGATTACTAAAAATAGAGCAAAACACAACTGGGGTTACACATCCTTCTGTTAATGTTTTCTGTTTTAAATCTGGTGATGCTAGAACAAAACCAGAAAAAATTTGTAATTTTAGTTAATTACTAATTAATGTTTTTAAAATTTATAATTTGTTTAAGATGTAAAAATTGCATTTGCTCTAATTGCGTTCAATCATAATTGAAATACCTTTAGCATTTAATTATGAAAAGTCTCAATAAAATTGTTGTCTATAACTTTCTGCCAAAAATATTTTCATACATATTATTTATATGTTGAGTACTTTTGATTCTCAAAATTTTAAGAAAATAGAAGGGGGAGTGTTGCGCAACAGAGCTTGTTAGAAAGAATGATTGTAATAATTCAAAGGTAAAAAATTATTAATTATCATATTTAACATTAACATGTTCGACATTATCATATTCGACATTAGCATATTTTGGTATTTTAAATTTGTTTAATAAAACAAATTATAGTTAGTCACTATATACTGCAATATAGAAAGCATCAGGAAAAACTCCGAAACGCCAAGCCAAATAATTATATACTTTGCATCATTTTACATATTGAGTTGTTATCGACAAAAATTTACATACAGGGTGATAAAGAAGTTATAAAAACAAATTCAAATATCAATAACTATAGATTGCCTGTAGATAAAAATATAATTTTTATATCAATTTGTCAACAAAACAATCTTCTATTGATATGCCAGAAATCTAAATTCAGTAAATTCAATAACTC
Source organism: Belba bartosi (assembly GCA_034693685.1). Classification (NCBI taxonomy): domain Eukaryota; kingdom Metazoa; phylum Arthropoda; class Arachnida; order Sarcoptiformes; family Damaeidae; genus Belba; species Belba bartosi. The sequence continues at coordinate 451 of JAQFXP010000168.1, read as the reverse complement.
GCCGAAAACTGACCCGATAATTGTCGGCCGCATTCGACATTTATAACAACTTAATTACTCGTTTTTTATGATTAAAAAAGAGTTATTAAAAAATAATATTAAAGTTTCTAATTATTTGATTAATTCAGTTAAAAATTCAATTAAAAAAATTGTGAAAAATAAAGAAAATCAGTTCAAAAACAATAGTTTCCAAAAAATGTTAACAAATCGAAAACTGAGCCGTTTATCAGAAATGGCCCAAAACTTAAATCCTCCCTCACAGAGAGATATGGCTAAAGTATTAGGTTGTAGTCAACCGAACGTCAATTATTATTTGAAAAAGAATTTAAGTTTAAAATTAAGATTTAAGCCAAAAGTTTATGTTTTGAGTGTAAAAAAACATTTATAACCAACGGTCGCGCGCGCTTCGGCTCTACCGGCGGTTAAACCGAAAGTTTATGACATCTCGAAT